>BSBK01009308.1:0-232553 GCA_027943335.1 Chamaecyparis obtusa | reverse complement strand
TCTTAGTGCACCTTAGGGACACTTTGGTCTAATATGATCCCAAACGTTTGAGGGAATCCGTGGGTGAAATGAGGTTGTTTGTCATACCTAAAATTAGGGAAAAAACACACCAAATTTCTTTTTCTAAAAGAAAAAAAGATAACTCAGATATCACACGAAGGAACATTCAACATGAATGAAACATATAACTCAACACAAGTTAACTCTCAAGAGGTATCATGACATGCGCTAGCTTGTCAATGTCCCTTGATTGATAACTGCGTTAGTTAACTCAAAACCCAAACTAGGCCTCTAAGAAACCCTAACAGGGTTCAAACCAAGCATTTAATAAAATAGATAAAACAATAGGGAACATAAAACTTGATAAACAAATATAAGGTCAAAGGTTGGGTTAACACACCCAAAAAGGGGTTTATTAAAATAATGATTAAATTAAAAGTGATAGTAACCCTAATGGTTCCAATGTGAACTAGGTTACTAACTAGGGTAGGAACCGCAAGAAAATATTAAACTAATGAAATAGGATCATAAAAATATCCCTATGTGAAACCTAGGGTTCTAATAATTAATTTAAAATACTATATTTTAATCCCAAAATATAATGTTATCAAAGTTTATTAATTAATTTAAATTAAATATTTAAAAGATTAAAATAACCATAATAAAGTTTTAACATTAAATTTATCATTTAGGCTAAGGGAAAGTTATTTATCTAAGTCCTATCCTAGGACATTAAATAATTTCCCCTAGAATAACCCATTAATACATTATAATATTATTAGTAAATTAAATGTTAAATTTAACCACCAATAATATAATCAAAATAAAAATAATATTCAATTGAAAATAATCATTAATTTTTAAATTTGAAATTAACAAACCCCAAGAATAATAATAAAAAAGAATAAAGGTCCATTAAATTATAATATCAACATTAACAAATTTAAATTAAATTAAAAATGGCATCCAATAACAAAAATATTAAAATCCCACTAAATAATAAAAGAATCTTTTCAAAATCACAATGAAATAATAATAAATCAGAATTCAAATTAAAGTGATTGTCAAAAGCCAAGAGTCATTAAATTAAAATAAGACAAAGATTAAAATTTAAACAAATTTTAATGAAAACTTAATTAATAAATAAAAAAATAAACGGGGCCTCAAAAGGCCATCCCTAATTCTAATTCAAAATTAGGGTTAGGCTAAAATATAAAATATCCTCCAAACCCTAATTTCTTATTTTGATGTGCAGGTTGGGTTGAAGGAGGGAGTTGAAGAAGATTTCAAGTTTTTGTATACACATAAGTATACATGTGTGTATATACACACCAAGGGTGTGTATATACATACATATATACTTGTGTATATATGCTCTTCAAAATCAACAAGAGAACACAATCGAAACCCAAGAATCTATCAAAGGCTTCAACAAATAATCTACGTCCAAAAATCTCAGCAAGGTAAACTACTTAGATTTATTAGCCTTTAAGTTTTATTTAAATCAATCTTTTAGAAAAAAATGCTACTACGAATTTCCTTTAAACATGCAAACTAAATGAGTGTTGCAGAAATGTTTATAGTCTGCATAATTACTAATGCTTTACATTACTTTCATATTTCTTTATGAAATAATGACTTGCATTTTTTTCTTTCCTTTTATTTTAAGCAGTGTATTTAAAATTTCTAAATAATAAAATATTGATTCCATTATTCCCCCATAGGGGAGGTTTTCGGCAGCTCGCAAGGGTTTGCGGTGGCTATAGGTTGACCGTACCCCGCTTGGGGTCTATGGTGGTTGAACACCAACCGCACCCCATTTGGGGTTGCTGTGGCTGTAGGCCAGCTGCTCCCCATTTGGGGATGCAATGCCTGCTGGCCAGCTACACCCCTTGGGGATGTGGTGGCTGCTGGCCAGCCGCACCCCTTTTGGGGTTGTGGTGGCAGCACGCCAGCCGCACCCCTTTGGGGTTGCAAAGGCTTGCCCGAAACCCTATATTCATTGGGGAATTTATTTTTAATTTTTTTAATTTTTATTTTTATGTTATTAAATTTATTGATAGTACGCACACACACACATATATTAATATATTTATTTATATAAATACATATACATATACATATATATATACATATATATATATATATATATATACATATATATATATATACATATATATATATATACATATATATATACATATATACATATATATATATATACATATATACATATATATATATATATACATATACATATACATATACATATACATATACATATACATACATATACATATATATACATATATACATATATACATATATATATATGTGTGTGTGTGTGTGTGTGTGTGTGTGTGTGTGTGTGAGTGATTTACACCTTCATGAAATAACAAGATTTAAAGAGAATTTACACTATTCAAAGCATACTAATCTAAATAATGCACAAATTAATCTAAATATCTCATGGTTCTCTAAATTGAAGTAGTAAGTGAGGCTCTCAGCTGCAAATCCTCACTAGTGACACTCTAATTATGAGAATTGAACTAAGAATGATATGCAAACTAGATTTAATTATCAAATTCTAGCTCTATTTGATAAGAAAATCTTTAAAATGATCAACAATTGAAGCTAATTATCAATGAAAATGCTAAGTGAGTGATGTGGATGCAAATTGCAAGAGCTTTGCTGCAATTCAAAGATATGGAGTGGATGAATAATGCCTCAAAATGCCTTCTATTTATAAGATTTTTCCAAGGGTAGGGGGTAGAGTGAGATAACCATGGTTATGCTTGGGTAAGGTCAATTGGCTTTGCTTTGTCCATAAATGGGGGGACAAACATTTAAATGATTTCAAAAGGCTGGACCATTTCAACAAAAGTGAGTGATTTGTGTCCATTTTGTCTCCTTTTTTGCTTTGTTGAGGGAATTTATGATTTATTAATTAATTAAAGTAATTAAATTTAGCCATGAAGGGTAAGATGTTGATTTTTGCTTTCAACAACTATGTCATTTATTGAATTTAATCAATTTTGTATTGTTTTTCCCCTTTTCAAGCTTTATTTAATCATTTAATCATTTAATTGAATTTTCCTTTGATTTGAATTGCCTTTGTTCCATTTATTGATTTTTAGTGCTATTTTGATGATTTGATGCACCTTTTGATCAATTTAAGCCTTTGCCAATTTTCCATATCTACAAATGCCCCTCTTTGAGTCGATGTGCGAAGAACACCGATTCAAAGATTCCCTTAGTATGATGATCTGATTCAGGTCCTGGTTCTGATATGCCTCTGATCGTTCTGATTGATGTACTTCCTGATGACGATGATGTATCTCTGATATGATGGTGCTGATATGATTCTGATGATAGGTCCTGGGTTTACTGATAAAGGTCTTGGGTTGATTGCTAAAGGTCCTGGGTTGATTGATAAAGGTCCTGGGTTGATTGATTGCTGATATGTTGATAGATTTGATATGATGACAGATTTGATATGAAACCGATATGCAATTGATTTGCCTCCTGATATGAAATTGATATGAAATGATATCTTGATATGATATGATATGATATGATATGCCCCATTGATAAATGTTTTTTGATGTGATGCCAATTTGATACTCTTATGCCCCCTCAGAAATAAAACATATTGATTCCTTGATTTGAAAGATTTTTTGAGTAGTTGGAATATGTTTTGATTTCTGATACCGTTTGAAAGAAACAATCAAGTTTGATTAATGCCCCGATCAATGAAAATGTCCTATAATAGGTCCAAAGTGCATTTTTTAAGTGTTTATTAGGACCAATTTCACCTTAAATAGGGTAAAACCCCTCATTTTACTATTCATTTGCACCGTTCCCTCTTGAGATTTGAGCTCTGATTTTAGCCTTTTTGACACGATGGTGGTCCCACATCGCGAGCATCGGTTTGAGAGAGCACGCCGGTTCAGTCGGAGAGCGACTGATGGTCCTCCGGTATGTCATTCAAATTTTCCTCATGTCTTTAAAGTTGCATTTATGACCTCATTTAATGCATTTAAAAATTTTGATTCTACGTTTGTGAAAAGAAATGTCGCTTCCGTGCTTTTTAATATCGTCTGAAAATTTAAAATGTCGCCTTTGATAAATTTGATGTCGCCTTCCTGAGGTTTTCTCACGCATATAGAAAATCTTTTATTGCCTAAGGATAATTTAATATCGCTTAGGGTTTTAATCATTGTAATTGTGTATCGCGTGATAATAAAATGTCGCCTGCAGAAAATATTATACCGCTTTCATGAAATTAAGTCACGCGGATGAATAAAATCACGCGTATGGAGAAAGAGATGTCGCCTCTGGTAAAAGAGATGACGCCAGAAAGAAAAGTCGCGTAAGTAAGAAACTTTTTGTTTATTTGAGACTTTTCTAGGACGTCTGATTGCTCGATTACATCAACTTGATTGATATCGATCACGTCAATGAATTCAATCAAATGTTCAGTTAGGGTGTTCCCTTTGTTTGATTTCAACAATGAATTAGGACATAGGTAACTATAATATCGAAGAATAAGGTTAATCAATCTTCATCACGAATGATAGGTCATGGATTTAAACGTCCATTCATTTTATGCTCAAATGCTTAGAGACATAAAACTAGGATCATCCTTCCTCAATGCTTAGAGTTAGGATTGGTAGGTCTGATAGGTATATTTAAATTGATGACTATGATTGATTGTTTGATTTCTTGATAGTAAGTTACTCATGTAATTCTATTGTTTTGATTAAACAGGAGGATGTCCCTATGCTGTACCTTCAGACTGTACCACACTGGGTGATGGAGCTTAGGGCACAGTTGACTGACACCGAGAGGCGAGTGATTAGGCGTTGTGGTTTATTATGTGTACTAGAGCTTCCTCGGTTCCAGATGAACCGAGGTTTGATTACCGCTGTCGCAGAGCGTTGGCACTCTGAGACAAACATGTTTTGGCTACCACAGGGTGAGATGACTATTACACCTGAGGATGTTTATAGATTGCTACGGATCCTGACTCATGGAGAGATAGCATATTATGATGCAGTCTATCATGGGACATATTGTCGATGAGTATTCAGAGATCCATCTATAGGTGATGATTGCATCCTATGGCCTCAGTTTGTCTCATTTCCTATTTTACCAGCATTATTAGGTGCTATCATTGGTGGTGTATTATTACCTGATCAACGAGGTCACGGATTTTTAGTGGGATGGGGCAGGATCATCGAGGATTTGCTACATCAGCCTCGACGCTTTGACTGGGGATCATGTGTGCTAGCATAGCTTTATCACGATCTTCATGAGGTGGTTTACAGGAGATCAGCCTCATTATCTGCTGGGATTCATATTTTGCAGTTGTGGATATGGGAGCACTTACCAGTCAGTCATCCTATATCAGATCGAGATCATCCTCTAGGATATCCTTTTGCATGGCAGTATACTGGTATGGTGACACAGCATCACTTGGGTCACTTGGAGTATTGGCGACGTCAGATTGATGACATGGATGAGGTCTATTGGAGACCATATGTTGAGGTCAAGGATTGGAGAGAGGATAGCTTGGAGTTACCATATATGTTTTCTCCTCGATGGATGATCGGTAGGATCGACTCTGTTCTTGAGAGATTCTTGGCAGGTAGAGTGCTACGGTAGTTTGGGCGGATTCAGCCTATGCCTCAGGGATCTGTAGTATATGCTATTTCTAGTGCAGAGCAGGCTGCTTGGGGTCACATGCCTTCATATGATGATGCTATTGAGCAGATATCACTATTGGGCTATATGGATTGGGACATGAGGTTACACATCAGAGATGTCAGAGTCACTCAGGAGTATCTAGCTTGGTTGATGGAGCATCTGATGCCTCAATTTACAGACCCTACAGAGCTAGTGCCTGGGTGAGATGATGATGGTGATGATGTCGGTGGTGGGAGGAGATGCAGAGGTAGACCACGAGGTAGGGCAGTGATTAGGCTCAGAGGATGAGCGAGAGATGCACAGGTACAGGCACCACCTCCTCCTCCTCGTCCTACAGTAGCACAAAGATAGAGGATAGATCGTCAGGATCATGTGAGGGCTGTTAGACAGGATCCAGGTACAGGATAGGATACGGGAGTAGGATTACAGCAGGCTACCGTGGATGGTCAGGATACAGGTGCACAGCAGATGCCAGTAGCTTTTTCCCGTGATCGGGGAAAAGCTCCTATAGATACAGGTGATCCTCAGAGTACCTATGAGGTTGGGGAGAGTTCTAATACGACCCAGCTACGAGCAGATGTGGGAGCATTACAGACAGAGGTATCATAGATGTCGTCTATGATTCAACAGTTAGTATCAGGTTTGGCTCCATTGGTTCCTCTCCTTGTTGCTATGGTTGGTCAGACACCTCCTCAGCCGCCTCAGCAGCCTCCATCATAGCCTCCTCCACAGCCTCCTCTAGGACCTCCTCCCAATGGTGACGAGAGTTGAGCTATGAGTGCTCTTATTGATCATTTGTGTACTGATGTCTAGATACTTGATATTGTACCATAGTCTTGTGACCTTGGTGTCACCTTTCCAGTTGTACTTTTGATACTTATTTGACATTGATGCCCTTGTTGATGGGCGATTATAGAGTTGATTTATGATATGATTGTTATACTTTGATGTATTGAGTTGTGAGTAGACATGTGATATGAGAACATTTATGATCTTTCCTGCTTTTACTTGATGATATATGAGATTTCCTTTAGATGCTGCTATATGTGTTTATCTAATGCATTTGTTTTTGGATGGATGGTGTCTATGGATGCAACGTATCTTATGTATGATATAGATAGATGGATGCATTTCTTTCTCATGTATGGATGCAGTTTTGATATGTTATTTCTCATGTATGCAATCTGTATGTATGCACATGTAAATGATTATTTCCTTCTTTTCCTTGATAATATATCTATGTAATGATTAATGATATGGAATGAATGCAAAAAGTATAATCTCATGTTTTTATTGTAGAAAAGCTGATATTGAAGTGATGTTGTCCTTGCTGATTTAACCTTGGTGATGATGTTATGTACCCCCTTTTTGATGCGAAATGAAACCCTTGGGAAAAAAAATGCATGTGCAATTAATCTAACATGAGAATGCATTTAACCCTTTTATATGAATGCAGCTAAGTGTCACTAGCTTTTAGCAAATAAATGCCTTGAGGATATATTTTCATCATTGAGCACTTGGGACCGGAAAGTCAATACAATCACCACTGCCCACTGACATGATGATATGAATATCGCTTTTTATTGCTCATATGGTAACCTCCATTTTGCTTTCCCATCGGTCTCATCGATACGACTATCACTGATTACCAACAATCATGAGAGTACGAATACCGATTTTGTCGGATTCTATGTTGCAAGTGGATTTTTTCATTTAGATATGAAGAATCTAAATATCCAAGGTATCCGGTTGTGTAAACAAACAAAGGTTAACCCATTGTTTTATAAGATAATCCTCGATGGTTCTTTGATGACCATGTCTTTAGATGAATTCTCATAAGGCAATGAATCTTCCTCCAAATAGTCACTTCATAGTCAAGAAAAATATCATGTCTCCATCATTGCCAATCTAGTCGAAACATCATTGATTAGCTAAAAAGCCTTGATACAAATTGAATTAATGTAAGTAAACAGATTTTTAACCAACTTTTCAAAAGAATCTATCTAGGTGTTTTGCATTGTTTTCTGATCTTCAACAAAAAATATTTCCAAGTGTTTGATCATGGAATGATTTTTGATTTTTAATCCTGAATAATAAGTCAATTTAGGCTCAAGGATTTTGTTGTGGTAGTCAACTTCTTGGTTAGTAAACAATGATATCAATCAAAGGTTTACAAAAATCTGATCTCTCTTCTGAAAATGTTGATCCCTTTCTGCTTGTGACTGAATGTTGCTCATTTGAATCCTTTTTGAGGTACCCACTTTCCAATCCATTTATGCTGCCCCCAAGTATTTGATGTATCAGTTTTTACAACTTTGGGCAATGCAAAGGATGATGCTACAAACTGTTATTATGACTATGTACAAATGACGGATGCAATGAAGGTTTAGACAAATGGGATGATGAGATGCATTATGTACACATGTGACTAGGAAGGAAATGACTTAAGGGAACCAAAAGTGCTTGTTGCCAAGTTTTCACCTTTGGGTGCTCTCTTTTTTTGCTACCGAGGCGCCTATTTGCTAGGTTTTCACCAAGGCACTTTTTTCTCTTTTTCATTTTTTTTGTATTTTTCATTTTTTTCTTTTTTTTGTCTTTTTCTTTATCACCTTGGCGCCTATTTGCTAGGTTTTCACCAAGAGATAGTTTTTCAAATGTTTTTGCTTTCTTCAGGCTCAATTTTCCACTATTTTTTATCTTTCTTCTTTTCCAATGTTTTTGGATTTTCCATTTTCAAATGTTTTTGGTATTTTCAAGATCCCTTTTCAACAATGTACAATAATTATGATGCTCTCTCATCTGATACTCTTTATACTCTTTCATCTGCTTTAGTTGTAGAATCTCTTCAAATGAATGCTATTTATGGGTTCTTGTAATTCTTCACCATTACAATCTGATAACTTATATGTTCCAGTTCCAAAGGATGACACTATCACAAATGGGCCTATCCAATTAGCTTCCCACTTTCCTTTCTTTTCCCTTTCAACTTGATTTTTGGGATTTTCTCTTAGTACCAAGTCTCCTACTTGAAAAGTTCTCGGTTTGATGTGTTTGTTGTAATTGTGTGCAATCCTATTTTGATAAAATTTTAAATGCTCATAAGCTTGAGTCTGGTGTTCCTCTAACAATTCCAATTATTATAGTCTGGCAATCCTATAATCCTCATCAGTGATCAATCCTCTTAATGAAACCCGTAGAGATGGAATTTCAACTTCTAATGGTAGAACGACTTCAGTTCCATAGACTAAAGAGAATGGGGTGGCTCCTGTAGGTGTTCTGATACTAGTTCTATAAGCCCATAGTGCGGGATTTATTTGCACGTGCCAATCTCTTCTTGATTTGTTAACCGATCTTTTTAATATTTTGAGGATATTTTTGTTTGTTGCTTCAGCTTGTCCATTGCCTTGTGGATAATAAATGGATGATGAATGATGTGTAATGTGAAATGTCATGCAAAGTTCATCAATATCTTGATTTTTGAATTGTTTCCCATTATCCGTGATAATGGCATGTGGAATACCATATCGACAAATTATGTGGTTCAAAATGAACATTGAAATTTGTTTGCCAGTTGCTGTTGTTAATGGAACTGCTTCCACCCATTTGGTGAAGTATTCTGTTGCTGTGATGACATACTTGTGTCCGTTTGAAGATGGGGGATGTATGATTCCAATCAAGTCAAAACCCCATTGATAAAAAGGCCATGGTGTAATGAATGGGTGTAATTCTTGAGCCGGTGCATGTATCATATTACCATGATATTGACATTTGCTGCATGTCTTCACAAATTGACAAGCATCCTTTTCTAATGTTGTCCAAAAGTACCCTAAACGAAGGATTTTCTTAGCTAGATTAAGACCGCTTGAGTGTGACCCGCAAATGCCTTCGTGGACCTCGCGTAAAGCTAACTTAGACTCTTCTTGCTCTAGACATCTAAGTAACATCCCATCAAGACCCTTACGATACAATGTGTCTGAAAGGATTAGGTAACGTGAGGCTTGGCGTATGAAGTTACATTTTTGGGCACTAGTTTGGTCTATGGGGAGTACTTGGTCTTTAAGGTAAGTATAGATGGGTCCATACCAAGGAGAGTCATGTCCATGTAAAAGAGCAACAATTTGGGTGTCAGGAAGGTTAAATGCCGGTTTTACCAACTCTTCCACCAAGAACTCATACTTGTCATTTTGATCTGGTTTTTGTAACAATGAAGCCAAGGTAGCCATGGCATCTGCTGCTCTATTCTTTTCTCTTGGAATCTGTTCAAATGTGATCAAAGCAAAGTACTTCTTCCATCCATCAATCAAGGTTTTATATTTCATCAATGTTATATCTTTGGTATTGTATTCATTATTAACCTGATTGATTATGAGTTGGGAATCTCCATACACTTGTAATTCTGCAATATTCCATTCTAAAGCCATTTTGATGCCAATGACTAATGCCTCATATTCCGCTATGTTATTGGTGCATGGAAATAAGAGTTTATAGGACTTTGGAATGGTGTACCCTTGAGGAGTAACCAATAATATACCTGCTCCAGAACCTCCTTGTGTGTAAGATCCATCAAAATATAATTTCCATGTCTTTGCTTCTATGTTGACAATTTCTGCATCTGGAAATTCAATTTGCATGGTTTGTGTAGACTCCATTGGGTTATCTGCTAAGTGATCTGCTATCACTTGTCCTTTAATTGCTCTTCTATCAACATATTCAATGTCAAATTCACTTAGGATCATGACCCATTTTGCTATTCTTCCTATTAAGGCAGTTTTACTTAGCAAGTATTTGAGAGGATCAATCTTGGCAATTAATTTGATCTTATGCATCAACATATAATGTCTTAGTTTTTGAGATGCAAAAACCACTGCTAGACATGCTCTTTCCATGAATGAATAATTGAGTTCATATTTTATTAAGGTTCTACTAAGATAGTAGATTGCCCTTTCTTTTCCTTGCTCATCTTCTTGTGCCAACAATATGCCTAGAGACCTTTCTGTGGCTGATATGTATAACAACAGTTCTTTACCCTTGATAGGTGACATAAGAATAGGTGGGTTTATCAAATAAGTCTTCAAAGTAGCGAAGGCCTTATCACATTCTTCATCCCACATAAATGTAGTGTCCTTGTGTAACAATCTGGTGAAGGAGTGACACTTTTCTGCTAATTGAGAGATAAATCTCCTTATTGATTGAATCTTTCCTTGTAGTGACCTCATTTGACTAATATTTCTTGGAATCTCCATTTCTAGAATGGCTTGTACTTTTTCAGGATCAACTTCAATGCCTTTTGCTGACACTATATAACCCAATAACTTGTCGGATTGGACACCAAAGGCACACTTCTTTGGGTTTAATCTAACTTTGAATTGTTCTAACCGAATGAATATTTTTCTTAGGATTTGTAAATGCTCTTCTCTATTGTGGGATTTTTTAGAATGTCATCCACATAATCTTCTAAGAAAGTATGCATCATGTCGTGGAAAATAGTTGTCATGGCCCTTTGATATGTAGCTCCAGCATTTTTTAAACCGAAGGGCATGACATTCCAACAAAAAGTACCCCAAGGGCAAGTAAATGCTATCTTTTCTTAGTCTTCGGGAGCAATCTTGATTTGGTTGTAACCACTAAATCCATCCATTAATGAGTACATTGCGTGACCTACTGTCAAATCCACTATGGTATCAATGCTTGGCAATGGGAAGTCATCTTTGGGACATGCAAGGTTTAAATCTCTGAAATCCATACACACACGGATAGATTTATCATGCTTAGTAACCGACACAATGTTAGAGATCCAATCAGCATATGCTATTGTTCTTATGAATCCCACCTTTAACAATTTTTCCAATTCTACCTTGACTAAGAGAGCCACATGTGGGTGCATTTTCCTTAGTTTTTGCTTCACAGGTTTAACTCCGGGTCTAACATTCAGATGATGCATTATGAAATCAGGATCCAATCCAGGCATATCGGCATATGACCATGCAAAATTTACTTGTTGCTCTTGGAAGAATTTGATAAAGTCCTCTCTTTCAAGAGATGTAAGTGATGCAGCCAAGTGTACAACCTTTGGCTCTAGTTCTGTACCAATGTTAACTTTTTCTGTTGGTTCTATAAGAATAGATGACCGTTCTTCTTCATGTTCAGGCAAAGTATCCAATCTCTCTTCTAATGGTGCCACAGTTGGGTTTTCACCAAAAGAAACGTCTTTTATTTTCATTGTTTTTGGTTCTAATGGTGCCATAGTTGGGTTTTCACCAATAGAACTTTTCATTTTTTTATTTTTTTTCATTTTTTCTTTTTTTTGACTAAGAGATTGGACCCTTGCTATTGTCATCATGTCCGTATTGAGTTCATTGGTGAAAGAGGGTTCAACCGCATTGAGGTATTGGTTTGTTGCTTGGTCATTTGGGAAGTAAAGTAAGTCATGTGGTTCAGTTTGATCCCAATCAATGAGGTCTGGATGTATCAAAATTAAGGAGTTATTGGGTAAGGTATCATCAATAGGATTTATGGACATGACTTCGTTTGAGGGTTCATACATTGTATCGTTTAGATCTATGATGTGCGCTTCCTCAAGATGATCCATGGAAGCAGGGTCAAAGTCCCCTTCGCTGGAATCCTCGTCGACCTCTACGGGAAACAATGTGGGAAAAGCCACAAGCGGGTTAAAACTAACGTTTGAATTTCCCTCCTCTGAAGGTGTCCAAAATGTTTCTATCCATGCTCCACTACTAGATGCTTGTTCTATGTTAGGCCTTGGAATAGGAGATTCTTCATTAATTGGAGCATCTTGTTTTGGGATTTTTGCATAAGTATGTATAGCAATGACTTCTTTATCTTGACATGAATCATCTAATAAAGTATCCCATTCATAATCCCTAGAGTCATCACTATCTCCTTCGGATTCTAATGCATTTATTTGAGGATGAAAATCATGCATTGGACTTGAACTTTCTCCCTTATATTGAAAACCTACTCTGGATTTTTCATGACTTGCCCTCCAAATAGGTTCAATAGGTTCTAATAATCCTCTATTTCTTTGGCCTAGGGGTCCTCTTCCTTTGTATCCCATCTTTTGCATAATATCAAATCCTTTCCCATATTGTTCTATTTGTATATTGACATGCTGAATTCTTTCCATGGGAGTGTCTAAGGTACCATCCTCATCATGATAAAGCCATTGAAGGACATCATCCTCTTCCTTATCCCATGTTGCTTTGCTATCTTCCCTCACAAAATAAGAATTATACTTATGTGGAAGATGTTCTTTTGAGGGTTTACCATGTGATTTGAGAGACATGGGCATGTCAAATAGAGAAACTGAATATTCTCCTACCCCTTTTGAACTAATCTTGCATTGTTTGTCAAATTTGTTCATCATCTCACTCATGTATTGGTAATGATCTGCTTTAGCTTGCTCTTTTTCCTCTTTAGTAGGTTTGTAGATCACTGTCTCCAATTTAGGTGCCACATATGGACTTTCCATCACATTTGCACCCTCATAGCTCACTTTTTCCTTGCCCTTAGTTGATGTAGTTGAGCTAGCTTGAAGAGGATTTTGTGCATCTTCATTGGTGATTCTTGGAACAACTCCTTCACGATTATGTGGAATGTACAATTCATGCAATGGTTTGAGTGCATTACAATATTGAAATGGATTTGAGTCTCCTCCAACTGTGATTTCTTCACCCATGTATGGGAACTTGATGCATTGGTGGTATGTGGATGGGACAGCTTGCATCTCATGAATCCATGGTCTTCCCAATAAGATGTTATAGGTTAATTTCATGTCCAACACTTGACATTTGGTTTCCTTCTTGACTGGTCCCACTTGGATGGGCAACACAATCATGCCTTTAGAAGCTCTTTCAGCTTCATCATAAGCTTTTATGGTGATTTTCTTTGTAGGGTCAATGCAAGACTCGGATAGACCTAAGGATTTTACAAGACTCAATGTGCATATGTTAAGGCCAGCCCCTCCATCAATAAGGGCTCTTTTGACTCTATGCCTTTCGATCAAAACCTCTATATGTAATGGCAAATTTTGAGGATGAGTTATAGACATGTCATCTTGATCGGAAAATGAAAGACAATGAGGAGCCACAAGATGTCCTACCATATTTTGAAATTTTTCTTCCCCTAAGGTAGTAGAAACATGTGTCTCTTCCAAAGCTTTTTCCAAAATCTCTTTATGATTTGGTGACAACTTCAATAACTCTAAGATTGAGATTTGTGCTGGAGTACGTTGCAATTGGTCCACCAAACTATAAGGCCTTGCTGCTGTAGGAGGTTGTTTGACCACAATGTTGGATGGTGGGAGATTGGTGTTTTGAGGGACTATCCCTTGTAAAATCATTCTAGAATTTTGCCCTCTTGTAATGACATTTGTTGCTTCCTTTTGAGGCTGTTCATTAATGATGATAGCATTAACAATATGATCATATGATGGCGCAAAGTTGAGATTATTGGCACTTTGTTTCTTGCCATTTGATGACTCACCTTTATCATGTTTGTAAAAAGGTTGTTTGAAGGCCGTATGATCTTCATTATTTTGGGGTCCATCAACAGTGATTATGTTATTATCTATCAAGTCTTGCACCACATTCTTTAATTGTAGACATTCATTTGTAGTGTGCCCCTGAATCCTATGATATTCACAATGATGCTTAGCATCCCACCAACCCGGCTTGTGGTCTGGTTCATAAGGCTTAATAGTGGGTAATGTAATAACATTGTTAGCTATGAGAGCCTTTAATGCAGTTTCAAGTGATTCTCCCAAGGGTGTAAAATGTCTTGCAGGAGTGGGCTTCAAATACTTATCATACTTGCTATTTTGATCCTTGTTTCCTTGATTATTCTTGTTGGCATTGTTGTTGTTGTTGGAAGGTGCATTATATGCTTGATTAGCATTATTCACTTGATTTGGTGTCTTTGTAAGGGCAAATGGAATCACCTTCAAGTTGCTGGATTCGACTACACCATCATTAACAATGCCCTTGTTGTTATTCTTTGCAGCATAATGACTATTGTTGTTGTACCAACTTTTATTTGGATTGTTGTTATTGTTGGTATTGTTTTTGTTGGAGTTAGAGTTATTCTTATTTTCCTTGTACAATTTCAACTCTCCACTCTTAATCAACACTTCTTCCGTTGTAATTCCGTTATCAATCAAATCTTGGAAGGTTTTGGGACATTGCATCCTTAGTCTATAATTCAGTTCACTTCTTAAACTGTTAATAAAGATATCCATTTTTTCTTTCTCCGGTACACTTCTTGGATATCTAGCCAATGCAGTCCTCCATCTTTGCAAGAATGTGAGAAAGGCTTCTCCATCTTGTTGCTTCATGTTACATAACGTTATCATTGTGACCTCATGTTTGATGTTATAAGATTAATGAGTCACGAATTTAGAAGCTAACTCTTCAAAGGATTTTATGCCGGATGGTAGTTTTGAAAACCAATCCATGGCCGTTCCTCCCAAACTTCTTGGGAATAGTCTCATTAAATAGGTTGATTCATGCATGAATTCAAGACTTGATGCACAAAACCCCCGAAGATGATCATGTGGGTCAGATGTTCCTTCATACCTCTCATATTTAGGAAATGTTACATTAATGGGAAAAGGCACCATGACCAAACTCTTATCGAATGGAAAAGGACATAAGGTTTTAATAGAGAAAGGCTTAGGAGCCCCGTTTTGTTTCAAACTGTCAATTTCCATTTGTAATGCCTTGAATTGTTCCCTTATTGCTTCCATAGGGTCTTCTACTTCCTTGGGCTTTAATTTCTCTATGTCAAAATCTTTAGGTAGCTTTACCCCCGTTTGTATTAAGTCCATGAAGTGTTTTTCTTTATCCATAAGCATGGTCTTTTTCATTAGTTCTATGAAATAAGGACATTGTCTTGCCTCTAATGCTCTTTCAATCGTGGTTTCTTCAGTTGGGGGTAAGTTTGTATTATGAGGAGGAAATAAGTTGTTGCCTTGTGAATTTGCCTCTTGAGAATTAGGATCTCTTCCTCCATTATTAGAATTTCCTTGATTGTTGTTAAGATCCATACCCCCATTCATGTTGTTCCCTTGATTATTGTTAGGATCTATACCCCCATTCATGTTGTTCCCTTGGTTGTTGGGATTGATATTTCCTAGGGTATCGCTAAACATCTTGTTAATGTCCTTTGCCTTAGCGGGTTTTTCAGTCACTCGTGAAGTAATGAAAGTGTTCTTTGGAAATGGGAGTTCTTCTCCGTTGTAGGTCCCGTCTGTTTGTAATGCTTTCCTTATAGAGAGTGACCTTGTAATAACAGGCATGAACAAACTTTAAGGGTATGTTGACTTTCTTCTCTTGATAAGCTATTTTTGGAATAAGGTAAAAGTTTTTGATCAATTTTAAATGGTTTAAAATTTTAATGGTGTTTTGATCAATAACTTTGGAATATCTTGTTTGAAAATAAAAAAAACAATCTCAACACACACATCAATTGGGTACCATATCCCTAAAATGCTCTAATGTGTATGTTTTTGAACGTTTTCACAGGTTTAAACACAAGAATAGCTTCCACACAATCTACCTAGCACATAATTGGTTCGTAAACATGGCTCTAATAGGTAGTTTTGCTATTTTACCGTTATGTAGTAAGTTTTTCATTCAAAAGAGATCTTAGCTTTTCATCCCCCAACTATGTTAAGGGGCTTCCCACATGCACAAAAGCATGATTTTGTGTAATCCGTTAGGACTACTAGAGGAAGTTCGAAAGAGCTAAAATCCTTTTGTCGTGTACCCCATTAAGGATACTCGCGTTTCATTTTATAGTGGGTCAGATTCTCGCAGCAAAAGCAAGTGTATCCCACTTTGGGCTGTCCCTCTCACCGGCCCTTCTAAGGCAATCTCGGGAGGCGAGCCCACTAAGTTTTAAACATGTTCATTTGAAAGCATGAAAAGTGGATTTGGTAGAGCAAGTTTGGGAATTTGATTCACTCAAAGAGTGAAGAGCATATCCCTATTGCTTTTCCCTTATCCCAAACACTCACAATCAATTTGGTTCTTTTTCAACCCCGTGACAAAGGGGTTCTTAGAATTGAAGTGTTTATTTTTTTCTTTTATGATTAAACTATGTTTTGAACTTTGAAAATGCCACAATTTAAGGGAAGTGCAAGCTTGATGAGAAAAATACCTCAAATGATGCTAGCAAAGGCTAGGCGCATTTTTAAGTAGTAGATTTTTTATTTTCTCTCCAAATCCTTCTCTTACCTTAGCAAAACGTTCCCTCCACCAACAAGTTAGTCAGCACAATACAAACAAAGTGAGGGGAAACCAAAATCAAAGCTAAAAATGATATAATTGATTATGCTTTTGATTCTTTTTACCAAAATATTTGCAAAATTCTTACAAACTTAAGGACTAAATTCCCAATTTAATGAGACATATTTTCGTTTATAAGCATCTACAACAGCAATGTATTTAGCATATAATTCTACTTCTTTCTCTAAATCATTGTTGAGAACAAAGGTAGAATGTACCCGGTTTTCTTTCCTTATCCTTTTAGAGATCAGTTTTTCCTCTAAGTTGTGCCTTCTCTCTGGTTTTTGCACTTTCTTATGACAGACCATGCTCCTGAGACAAAAAAAATGATAGTGAAGTTAGCATACAGTCCTTATTTTGACAAAATAGAGAAAATACAGTCAGACGACATCATCCAGACTACAGGCGAGATTAAATTTAACAAAGACGTGACTACTTTAATCGCGAGCGTCACCAAAAGGGGCTCAAGCGAGATTAAAATAGACAAGTGCGATATTAAATTTTTCAAACGCGTGAAATCTTTAATACATGCGACAACAACAATTATTCTGATATAATATCAATGCTAAACCAGACGACATTCTCCATGCTAAAAGCGAGATCTAATTTAACAAAGACGTAATTACTTTAACCGCGAGCGTCACCAAAAGGGGCTCAAGCGAGATTAAAGTAATTAAGTGCGATATCAAATTAAACGAACGCATGAACTCTTTATTTCAAGTGACAAATTAATTCATAGAAGCGACATTTAATTAATCCAAAGCGACATTTAAAAAACTCAAAGCGAGAAATTAAATGCGAAAGGCAGGAAACTCCCTTTACACCAGGCGTAAACTTATTCCTCGGCCGCGGCTTTTAATTCTCTCCAGGCGACATCTAAATGACCAAAGGCATCAGCTGCTTGTCCGTGACGCGAGAATTTAATTTCCGCAGGCGTGATTTCTTTCTCCAGAAGCGTGATTCTGCGGCAGATAGGCGTGATCATTCAGACTCCAGGCGACATTTTAATTTCTGCAAGCGACATCTCTTTGCTTTAGGCATGATTTCTTTACCGGCAGGCATGATTTCTTTCCTGTAACCTGCAAACAGTGAGCAAAATCATGCAATTCTAGCCTAAATTTTGCAAATAACATGGAAATTATGATAAATTTGAGGCCTAGAGCCCCACGGTGGGCGCCATTTGTGTGTGAGTGATTTACACCTTCATGAAATAACAAGATTTAAAGAGAATTTACACTATTCAAAGCAAACTAATCTAAATAATGCATAAATTAATCTAAATATCTCATGGTTCTCTAAATTGAAGTAGTAAGTGAGGCTCTCAGCTGCAAATCCTCACTAGTGACACTCTAATTATGAGAATTGAACTAAGAATGATATGCAAACTAGATCTAATTATCAAATTCTAGCTCTATTTGATAAGAAAATCTCTAAAATGATCAACAATTGAAGCTAATTATCAATGAAAATGCTAAGTGAGTGATGTGGATGCAAATTGCAAGAGCTTTGCTGCAATTCAAAGATATGGAGTGGATGAATAATGCCTCAAAATGCCTTCTATTTATAAGATTTTCCCAAGGGTAGGGGGTAGAGTGAGATAACCATGGTTATGCTTGGGTAAGGTCAATTGGCTTTGCTTTGTCCATAAATGGGGGGACAAACATTTAAATGATTTCAAAAGGCTGGACCATTTCAACAAAAGTGAGTGATTTGTGTCCATTTTGTCTCCTTTTTTGCTTTGTTGAGGGAATTTATGATTAATTAATTAATTAAAGTAATTAAATTTAGCCATGAAGGGTAAGATGTTGATTTTTGCTTTCAACAACTATGTCATTTATTGAATTTAATCAATTTTGTATTATTTTTCCCCTTTTCAAGCTTTATTTAATCATTTAATCATTTAATTGAATTTTCCTTTGATTTGAATTGCCTTTGTTCCATTTATTGATTTTTAGTGCTATTTTGATGATTTGATGCACCTTTTGATTAATTTAAGCCTTTGCCAATTTTCCATATCTACAATATATATATATATATATATATATATATATATATATACATATATATATGTATATATACATATATATATGTATATGTAGATATATATATGTATATGTATATATATATATATGTATATATATATGTATGTATATATGTATGTATATATATATGTATGTATATATATATATATATATATATATATATATATATTGAGCATAAGATAAAAAATAAATTACTAGTGTATACACAACATAGGTATATATACATTGAGTATGTTTACATGTATATATATTATTATATATACATATATATATTTTTTAAATATATATGTATATATATCATGTTGTATATACATCCTAATCCAAACAAGGAAAGAGGTAAAATAACTAAGTCTATTTTTCTAAAGAATCAATATTAAAAATGTACATAAATATGGAGTATACACCTATGTATATATACATAGGTGTATATATATAAGTATATATACATAGTTGTATATACATGATTTTTACAAATAAACTAACATGATCATTTAATGAAATATTATCCAAGCATTGGCAAGTAGGAAAGTTAATTTACATAGCTTAATTTCCCCTTTTTTTTCAAGAATACATTGAGCATATCATAAGCATCTTAGAAATGTTACATTTACTACATGAGAGAATGTATTTTTTTTTGCAAGAAGGGAATAAAACCAACAACATATTTTTGCATACAATAGCACACGAAACCTATTTTTCACATTTCCTTTCCATTTTGAAATATATAGTATAGGTAGAAAGATTTTCAACATTCATATACAAATATTTTACAAGCATGATACATGCTACATAGGCATTTACATAGCCTCTAATCTACTAACTTTTTCTACACAAGGCTTTTAGCCATTTTACAAAGTAAAAATCTGCAACTAAAGAAATAACAAAAGTTCATATTCTTCACTTTTTCTTCAACATAAGTCAGTAATCTCCACCATAAAGAAATCTACAATTAAAACAACTTTGACCATGGAGGCTCACCTCCCAACCTTGGCCATTACATGGCCACCCACAAGCTTGGGGAAATAAAGATGGATGGGGTTACAATCATGCACAATACACCTTTACATACAAAAACTAGCAAGTGTAAACTAACATAAAATTCCCTTTCCCATGGGTTTTTCACATTGGATAATCTTGGACCCACAAAAGGGGTGAAGGTGAAAATTTACCAAAAATAGAAGCCATAAAAAAATAAAACCATACCTTCAACAAGGTTCTAAAACTATACAATAATGCCTTCACAAGGCCATCACAAAACTACCATTTCCTTCCATTTTCCCATTCAAACAAAATCCCTTATGGCCACCAAATATGTAGATAAATATGATGGAAACATGGAGCCCATACATCCATGCCATATCCTCTTCCTCCATGAGGAATGAATCTACACTATATGAGCATTCCGAACTAAAACCCTTCACCCTCAAGGCTCTCTTACCTCCCAAGGGTGAGTCTAGCCTTGCACACCGCAACAAAATCAACAAAACAAAACAAAACCAGCAAAAGACTTAACAAGAAGGGATGGAAATCAAGCTTGAAAGATTCAAAAAAATACTTACTAACACTTCACACAAATCTGCACATACAAACATGAAATAAAAACAAGCTTTCCATGAAAGGAGATCCAACCTTGGTCCAAGCTATGACAATGAAAATTTGAGTAGATCTCCCTTCCCACAAGCCTTCCTTTCCTCCTTTTCTAAGTCCACCAAAACCTACTAAGTCCACTAGAAGTCTCCCAAAATTGGAGAGTGGACAATCAACCTACCAAATTCCTCTTCATCCCACTAAAAGGAAAACCCTCCCTAACAGCCTACCTAACCTCAAAGGTGATTAGACACACTAACCAAGGGTTCTCTCTCCAACAAGAGGGAAATTCAAATTTTCAAGAGAGGAAGACATGACACACATCCCAAATTCATTACTTTCTAAAAAGGTATTTTTAGAAGAGGCAAAAATGGGATAAAATCATCCTATTAGTCAAAATTTGACCCCCAACCCAAAGTGCACCTATGGGGTTATCTTATTCTAACCCTAACTAACCTCTAGAGATATATTTAACCCCTCAAAAGTCCACTAAGAGTTGAACTACAAAAATTTAAAATAAGATTCCCTCACATGGCTCAACAACTAAGATACCTAACCTTGGGATTATACAAGGTGACTCAAAGGTGGGAAACAACCAATAAAAAATTTACTTGGCCATGCCAACTCACATATACATGTGTCAATTGACACCACAAAAAGTCACTACACACATGGCATGCCAAGTAGACATAAATATAAATTAAAATAAACACAACATTAATAATACATTCAAACATTACTTTTACAACATTAGTACATAACAATGAGGTTATTTCTCCCTTTGGAGTTAACCTTGGCTTGACAAGATTTTCACATGCATCCATCTTTAATTTTACCTCATTTTAATTTCATAGTCAATTTCCTGCACATTAGATAAAAATATTAGTAGCTCGTGAAAAATCAAATAACATATATATAAAAATACATTAATGATCACATAAAAATACATCATATAATCTAACTGCATTTTCACAACATCATATGAAATTCACTTAATCTCAAGAGTGCATTTACTTAATTTCTATCAAGATATTTTAAGAACACATATATCTCAAATAACCTAATTCATTAACTAGGTTCATGTCACATAAGTATTTTATCTGATTTCACATTTCTTTCATCAACATGAAAGTAAAGCATAATACTCAAAATTAAATAATTCATCAAATACGATAACATCAAGGCCTGAAAATCAAAGCATGGAAATATATCCTAAATCACCATCCACATAATCAAAGGTCAGCACATAATATCAAAAATATGAAATCCATGTCCAAATAGTCTAACATATTAAAACAATGTATCATCATGATAATCATAAGGTGGAAAAGTCTTCTTTGAAATGATGGTATGGGGTGAGGCCTCACATCCTCCATCCCTAGGCATGAACTTCCTCCTGGAGTTCATTAAAAAATATTTAGATACTGTGCTCTTATCTGTGTTGCGTCCTCCCATGATGCTATAACCTCATCATAGAAATCCCACTGAACCCTAGCCTAGTCCACCTCTCAGCCTCGAAGGCCCAATGTCCTACGTGCCAAAATATGAATGGGATCCAATGCTAGCTTCCCATTTGACTCCACCTATAAGGCATCCCAATCAATAATATGAGAGTCAACATAAATATATTTCCTGAATACAAAAACATGAAACACATTGTGGATGCGTGACATGCTAGGTGGTAGAGCTAGACAATATACAACTGGGCCTATGCTCTCTATGATCTCAAAAGGTCCAAGAAAGTGAGGTGTGAGCTTAGAATCCTTTCCAAAATGGATTGGGATCTTATGAGGTCGCACTCTCAAGAAGACTCTATCGCCGCATGTAGACACAACCAGTCCTCCTCGCATCTACATACTTCTTCTGCCTATCATGAGCCTCTCTAAGATGCTACACGATCATGTTTACTTGCTTCTCCATCTCTCTAACCAACTACTATCCAACAAATACTCTATCCTCAATCCTATCCCAACTCAAAGACATCCTGTAAGGTCTCCCATACAAAGCATGATAAGGTGGCATACCCAAAGATGAATAATGCCCATTATTCTAAGAAAAATCCACCAAATGAAAGTACTCCTCCCACCTAACCTAATGATCCATAAAATACATGTGAAGCATGTTCACTAACACCTAGTTGACCCTCTCAGTCTGACCATATGTCTCAAGATGATAAGATGTACTAAAATTGAGCCTGGTGCCCAATGCTGTCTGTAACTCTCTCTAAAAGGAAGAAGTAATGAGAGAACTTCTATCAAACATAATCTTATGAGGAATTCCATGGAGCATAAAAATATCTTGCAATAATACCTATGCCACTACAGGTGCTATGAAAGTAGTATAAATGGGTGAAAAGTGGGCCGCCTTGGTCAACCTATCCACGGTCACCATAATAGCATCGTGGTGATGAGATAACATAGGAAGACAAACAATAAAGTTCATGGATATAATGTCCCACTTCCACTTAGATATCTCATGTGGATGAAGAATCCCACCTGGATGGTGGTGCTCTACCTTAACTCTCTGATACTCCAAGTATCTAGCCACAACCTCAACAATATGCATCCTCATACTCGACCAATGGAAAAGCTGCCTCAAATCTGTATGTAACTTCTTAACTTTGGGTGCACTACATAGGGTGGTCTATGAGCCTCAAGAATAATGAAATCACACAATCCACCAGTAGAAGGTACATAAATGCATCCCCTATGAAAAAGAAGACCATCAGAGTCAAGGGTAAAATTTGAAAACTTCCCCTTAAGGGGCTCCAGGCTTGAACCAACTAACAAACCTCTGAATAAAACTCATCCTCAGGAAAGTGTTGCAATATGCACCCTATCAAATATGTGCTAGATGTTATAGTTGAAAGCTCATGACATCTCCTACTCAAGGAATCTACAACCACATTCTCCTTACCCATGATGTAATGAACATCAAAGTCATACTCGCAAAGAAAATCCATCCACCTCCTCTGTCGAGCATTAAGATTCATCTAGGTGAATATATACTACAATCTTTGATGGTTTGAATGAATCTCAAAACAATGACACAAAAGAAAATGTCACCATCTCACTAAAGCATGTACCACTAGTGCAAGCTCAAGGTCATGGATAGGGTAGTTAAGCTCATGAGTCTTGAGTTTCCTAAACTCATAAGCAATAGATCAAACACCCTACATAAGGACTACTCCAATCCCATCTAAAGATGCATCTGTGCATACCATGAAACTTGTTGAAGGATCTGGCACTGCAAGGATAGGTGTATCGATGAGTTCTCTCTTGAGCTCCTTAAAAGCTCCCTCTCACTTCTCTGTTCACTCAAAATTCTTTCCCTTTCTCTAAAGGGATGTGATAGGATGTGTCACTCTGGAAAACCTGTCAAAAAGCTATCTGTAATATCCTGCAAGACCCATGAAGCTCATGACCTCGGTCATAATGGTAGGTGCTGGCCAATCCATAATGGCTCTAATCTTTTATGGTTCAACTATGATCCCATCTCTTGATATCACATGACCAAGATAGTGAACCTATGACCTGAAGAAGGCACACTTTGACAAGCTTCTGAACAACTGATTATCCCTCAGGCACTACAAAACCTATCTCAGGTTCTCCTCATACTCCTATTCATCTCGAGAGTAGATCAAAATATCATCCATGAACACCACCACAAATCTATCTAATAATGAGTGGAATACTCCATTCATGAGACTCATGAATACAGCTAGATTATTTGTGAGTCCAAAAGGAACTAGGGTGAACTCATAGTGGCCATATCACATATAGAATGCAATCTTATGGATGTCAATCTCCACAATCCTCAACTGATGGTACCCTGACTTTATATCAATCTTAGAGAATACATGGAAACCATGAAGTTGATCAAATAAATAATTAATCCTAGTAAGCAGATCGATTCTTAATGGTCACTTTATTCAACTAACAATAATCCATGCATAACCTAAGAGAACCATCCTTCTTCTTAACAAAGATGACATGAGCACCCCATGGTGACACACTAGGATGAATATGCCCTTTCTCTGAGAGCTCCTCCAACTAAATCATGAGCTCATTGAGATCATGGGTTGTCATCTTGTAAGGTTCTCAAGAAATAGGCTCAACTCCTGGCACAAGGTCAATATGAAAATCAACTACTCTAGGTGGCAGCATGCCAGGTAGCTCTGAAGGAAAAACATCTGCAAACTCCTACAAAATGGGATGATCATCAAGGGAAGGCTCCTTCTCCACCTCCTCTCTATCACTGATAGTGATGATGAACAACTAGAACCCCTTTTGCAATAATTAATCCTAGTAAGCGGATCGATTCTTAATGGTCACTTTATTCAACTAACGATAATCCATGCATAACCTAAGAGAACCATCCTTCTTCTTAACAAAGATGACAGGAGCACCCCATGGTGACACACTAGGATGAATATGCCCTTTCTCTGAGAGCTCCTCCAACTGAATCATGAGCTCATTGAGATCATGGGTTGTCATCCTGTAAGGTTCTTGAGAAATAGGCTCAGCTCCTGGCACAAGGTCAATATGAAAATCAACTACTCTAGGTGGCAGCATGCCAGGTAGCTCTGAAGGAAAAACATCTGCAAACTCCTACAAAATGGGATGATCATCAAGGGAAGGCTCCTTCTCCACCTCCTCTCTATCATTGATAGTGATGATGAACAACTAGAACCCCTTTTGCATGTACCTCTTAAGCTATATAGTAGAAATCACATGAAGGCATATGGGCCTCTAAAATCCTGAAATCATTGAGGTCACACCAAAATCATCCACACACTCAAGTCTCTTCTACCTACAATCCATCTTGGCATTATAGGCATAAATCCAATCCATGCCAAGGATGACATCATAGGATCAAAGTGATATGATATGGAGGTCAACTGTGGTGGTCATGTCCCCTATCTGCATCTGAAATCCTCTCACCAAGGAACTAACTAACACCCTAGCACCTGAGGCTGACTCAACCTCCCAACTCACATCCTGCCTAGCTATCACTAACCTACAACACTCCACTATAAAAGGAGTAATGAAAGAATTAGTAGCTCCTAAATAAAAGAGAATGGAAATGCTACTACTTCCAATCCTACTTGCGGCCTCAATAATCATGGCCTAGTGCTCAGCCTAGTGATTATCAACTACTACAAATACTTAGTGAGATCTCCCCATATTTTCCACTATAGTCTCTGAAGTGGTCGCCCTCTAACTTCCAGCTGACTGACTTGTCAGAAAATCTCTAGCAATTTGTCCCATAGCACTACACGTGTAACATAGGACTCAAGCCTGAATCTAAATCCCCTGTGGCCTAGACTACTATTTTTCTCCTGTCATGCTAGATTCACTGAAACCACCTCTAGAAGACTATTGAGTCCTAGCTAGAGGTGCATACTGAGTCTGCGATCTCTGATCCAGTTGAGAACCATGTGACTGTCATTGTTTGGGCTTGGAGCTCTACTGACCATGAGGATGCCTCTATCTCTAACTTTGTTGTGACTGTTGTTGTTGTTGTTGTGGCTGAGAAACTCTAAAGGATCCTAATGAATGCCTCTGATTCCCCTTCTAATGGGGTCTCTAAAAACTGGATTACTGAGGTGTGGAATTATGGTTAGACTGAGACCTATCTCATGCATCATGAGATCTATTATGGATATCTTCAACTATCATGACCCTCTCTATAGTATATCAAAGATCTCTTGGAGGTACCATGTGCACTCTATCATAAATAGTAGGGTTTAATCCCTTAATGAAGCAATTGACCTGCAATTTCTCATCCTTCATGTAATCGACATATGGAAGGAGCTCGAGAAACTTGTTCTCATACCGAGGCACTGTGAGACCCCTCTGCTGAAGGTCATGAAACTCATCAATCCAATATTTCTTGGAGTTCTTTAACACGTATTTGGCTCTAAACCTCTCCAAAAATGTCTCCCAAGAGAGGGTATCTATGACTAAGTGGTTCTTATAATCCTCCTACCTCCACCATGTAGAAGTAGTCCCTCTCAACATGTGCACTGCAAAGCATGTCTTTAGGTTTCTATCATAGGGGTGCAACCCAAAGAAATGCTCAAGGCTCAAGAGCCATGCTTGAGCCTCAATCCCATCTGTAGATCCTGTGAATGGTGGTGGATGAAGGTGAAGAAGCTCCCTAATGTGATCCCCTGCATCACGAAGCTCTCTATGCACTATCTCTACTGGTGACTCTGGCATGTGAACCGACTCACCCTCATGATCTACCTGACCCTCAACATGTCTAGGAGGAGGGATCATACACTGCTCATGGACCTTAGTCTACTGAACTCCTAGAGGAAATCTATCGATGATAATACCAACAAGATTCTAAAATGTATTCAAAATATCCTAGTTGGGATTTAGTGGCATCATAGGAGGAGGTCGCTACTCACCACCTACTCCCTCTACTATCTTCTCAACATCCTCTATTGCTGCGTGGGCACCCCTAGCACTTCATCCACATAGATGACCATTACACATGACTGACGACATCCTACACAAGGATAAAACAAGAAAAGAGTTGAAAATACAATGGGTTTAGGTTCCTAGAGTTGAAACTGTACTCTGATACCAAAATGTCATGCCTAATAATAGGGCAAAAATACACCAACAATTTTTTTCTAAAATAACAAAAGACAACTAAGATATCACACTAAGGAACACTCAACATGAACAAAACACATATCTCAACACAAGTTAACTCTCAAGAGGTATCATGTAATGCCCTGGCTTGCCAATGTCCCTTTATTGATAACTGCGTTAGTTAACTCAAAACCCAAACTAGGCCTCTAAGAAACCCTAACAGGGTTCAAACCAAGTATTTAATAAAAGAGATAAACCAATAGGGAAGATAAAACTTGATAAAAAATATAAGGTCAAAGGTTGGGTTAACACACCCAAAAAGAGGTTAATTAAAATAATGATTATATCAAAAGTAATAATAACCCTAATGGTTCCAATGTGAACCAGGTTACTAACTAGGGTAGGAATTGCAAGAAAACAGTAAAATGATGAAACATGATCATAAAAACATCCCTATGTGAAACCTAGGGTTACATTGTTATTACCCATTTAAAAGTTATAATGTTATAATAATTAATTTAAAATACTATATTTTAATCCCAAAACATAATATTATCAAAGTTTATTAATTAATTAAATTAAACATTTATAAGATTAAAATAACCATAATAAAGTATTAATATTAAATTTATCATTTAGGGTAAGGGAAAGTTATTTTTCTAAGTCCTATCCTAGGACATTAAATAATTTCCCCTAGAATAATCCATTTATACATTATAATATTATTAGTAAATTAAATATTAAATTTAACCACCAACAATTTAATAAAAAATAAAAATACTATTCAATTGGAAATAATCATTAATTTTTAAATTCAAAATTAGCAAACCCCAAGAATAATAATAAAAAGAATAAAGGTCCTTTAAATTATAATATCAACATTAACAAATTTAAATTAAATTAAAAATGACATCCAATAACAAAATATTAAATCCCACTAAATAATAAAAGAGTCTTTTCAGAATCACAATGAAAATGAAAATAATAATAAATCAGATTTCAAATTAAAGTGATTGTTGACTTTGAAGTCAACAATCATTAAATTAAAAAAAGACAGAGATTAAAATTTAAACATAATTTTAATGAAAAATTAATTAATAAATCAAAAATTAAAAGGGGCCTCAAAAGCCCAGCCCTAACCCTAATTCAAAATTAGGGTTAGGCTAAAA
Organism: Chamaecyparis obtusa; assembly: GCA_027943335.1. Classification (NCBI taxonomy): domain Eukaryota; kingdom Viridiplantae; phylum Streptophyta; class Pinopsida; order Cupressales; family Cupressaceae; genus Chamaecyparis; species Chamaecyparis obtusa. Next base: position 204,135 of record BSBK01009308.1, on the reverse strand, counting down.
TATAAAACATCCTCCAAACCCTAATTTCTTATTTTGATGTGCAGGTTGAGCTGAAGGAGGGAGTTGAAGAAGATTTCAAGTTTTTTGTATACACATAAGTATATATGAGTGTATATACACACCAAGGGTGTGTATATATATACATATATACTTGTGTATATATGCTCTTCAAAATCAACAAGAGAACACAATCGAAACCCAAAAATCTACCAAAGGCTTCAACAAATAATCTACATCCAAAAATCTCAGCAAGGTAAATTGCTTAGATTTATTAGTCTTAAAGTTTTATTTAAATCATTCTTTTAGAAAAAAATGTCACTACGAATTTTCTTTAAACATGCAACCTAAATTACTGTTGTAGTAATGTTTATAGTCTGCATAATTACCGATGCTTTACAATACTTTCATATTTCTTTATGAAATAATGATTACATTTTTTTCTTTCTTTTTATTTTATGCAGTGTAATTTAAAAATTTTGAATAATAAAATATTGATTCTATTATTCCCTCGCTTTGGAGTCCGCTGACAGCCTGCAAGGGTTCGCGGTGGCTGCAAGTCGATTGCACCCCGCTTGGGGTCTATGATGGTTGCAGACCAACTAGACCCCATTTGGGGTTGCAGTGGTTGCAGGCTAGCCACACCCCTAGGAGATGCAGTGGCTATTGGCTAGTCCCACCCCTTTTGGGGTTGCGGTGGTCGCAGGCCACCCACACCCCTTCGGAGTTGCAGAGGCTTGCTCGGAGCCCTACATTCGTTGGGGAGTTTGTTTTAAAAAAAATATTATTTAATTATTTTTTCTATTATTAAATTTATTGATAGTATTTATATATAAGTACATATATATACATACACACACACACACACATATATATATACATATACATACATACATACATACATACATAGATATATATATATATATATATATATATATATATATATATATATATATATATATATATATATATATATATATATATATATATATATATATATATATATATATATATATATATATATATATATATATATATATATATATATATATGAGTTGGTATCAGAGCAGATCGATCGGGGTTGGTATCGATTTCATACCAACTCTACCGAGTTGGTATCAGAGCAGTTCTGATTCGGAATTGGATTTCGGAGCAGTCTTCTTGCAGAGATCTGATTTGTGGGGTGCACCATGGCCGATGTGGATAGTGGATTTGATGCGGAGTAGTCTCAGCCTGTGGAAAGTCGAGCGGTGCGTGGGACTATGAAGCAAAAGGATTGGCTTCAAAACCATGAGGCGAGACTTGAGGCGTTGGAGAGTGACAGTCCTGTTGAGCGATTGCTGGAGATGATGGCAAAACTGACCGAGCAGTATGATGCATTACGGGAAGAGGTCAAGTTTTTGAAAGAGGGACAGGCCCTCCATCATGCGATGTTGCAAGGAGGAAAGATTGGATCGAAGGCTTCAGATCAGATCGGATCTTATGACAGAGATCGTGACAACAAGGCCCTTGACAATTTTCTTTGGGATGTGGATGAGTACCTTTCTGAGGTGACAAACTTGACTGATGCAATGCAGATCAAGAAAGTCACTTCTTGCTTGACTGGAAGTGCTAAGTTATGGTGGCGGACACATTTGGCTGACGAATGGGCTGGAAAGAATGTCAAAGTGATCAAGACGTGGACTGATTTGAAGGGAGCACTTCGTGATCAGTTCCGTCCTGGGAACTCTGATTGGGTAAACCGAGCATGATTCGATCAGTTGAAGCATACTGGCACAGTCCGGGATTATGTGAAGCAGTTCCGAGTGTTGGACTTGGAATGCGACAAACTGGGTGACTGGGAGAAGTTCTTTCTTTTCATGCGTAACTTACAACCTTGGGCGGCTGAGGAAGTAAGAAGACATCAGGTGCAGTCTTTGGCCGAAGCAATCACCGTGGCGGAAGGGTTGCTCGACTACAAGGGTGACGCGGCGATGGGATTTGGGGGAGCCAAGTCTGACAGCGCACCTCACTTTCGTCCGAAAAGTGACAAGCGGAATGGTGACAGAAAAGCTAAGAAGCAGAAATCGGATGAAACTGAGCCTGTGTATGAAGAGAAGGAGAAGAAGAGGAATCGGGATTGTTTTCTCTGTGGAAAGTTTGATCATTTTGCCAGAGAATGTCTTGATCGGATGCGGGTCAATGCAATGCTGTCACAGGAGGAATCGGTGCCACAGATTGGTGCATTGGTGCTGAATAGTTTGTATTTGAGCCCCAGATCTGGATCTATTTCAAGGGCTTTGGATCGGCCAGAGCTGTGCTTCATTGAGGCAATCTTGGAGGGTTGCAAAGTGAAGGTCTTGATCGATTCGGGCGCATCGCATAGCTTTGTATCAGTGGATCATGCTAGGAGACTTGGGTTGCAGATCAACTTGACTGATGCGACTTGTGTGACAGTTGATGCATCTTTGTTGCGGGTCTGCGGAGTGATTTGCAATGTTTCCTTGCGACTTGGTGCTTGGCACGGATCTGTCGACTTGGTAGCCTTGGAGATGAATCGGTATGATTTGATTTTCGGTTTAGATTTCTTGAGACAGACTAATGTTATCTTTTCTCCTTGTTGGGGATGTGTCATGATTTTGGATGCAAGGCAGACGTGTTTTGTTCCTATATTGAGTGGTGCAGATTCAGTAGTGACATCGATTTCCTTGAGTTCAATGCAAGATGTCTATTCGTCAAATGATCATGTTGCCGTGGTGGATTCTGAGCAGCATGGGTTGCTCTACATAGATGACTTTGCAGTTCCTGATTTGAGCCAGATCAGTGCAACTTCGACAGTTGGTATTTGTGAACAGATTCAGAATGTTCATGATTTGCGACGATTTCTGGGCGTGATTAGTTTTTGCAGGAGTTCTTTTGCAAACTATTCTGAAGTCGTGCGGCCCCTGTTGGATTGCTTGCATGGAGATTGGGTCTGGGGAGAACAGCAGCCGAATGCAGTGAAGGTGTTGGTTGGGTTCCTTGCCAAAGGGAACTCAATGCAACTTAACTGATCTCTTCAAGGGATCGACCCTCTCGCAGCGTCATTTTGTCTAGGTGCGTTGCAGGCGTCGAGGACGTCGCCTCTTGGTTAAGTGGGGGAGGATGTCACAGGGCTAGACTGTGAATCATTTTTGTGAGCTGTTTGGATCCGAGTTGGAGACTTGGAAGTGTCACGAGTTGTTCTTGTCGAAGGAATGCAGCTTCATTGGATGTATTTGCCTTGTGTAGATTCATTACAGTGAAGACTTCTTTGTGTTCGCAGGCCGACATGATCAATTTGTTGTGCAGCTGGGCCGACCTGAATGGAATTCGAGTCGACATGATTCATTTTTGTTTAAATGGGCCGACGGGATTTTATGTCTTGGAGAATGCAATGGTGTAACGACTACTTGAGTTGTTCTTAGCGTGGCGGCATCATTTGCGGAATTAGCGGGCGACATTTGCCTTGTTGCGTTGCATCGTGGATGTAACTAGCCGTTGCAGATCTAGCTGTTGGAGCTGCGGCTTTGTATTTGCTTGGCGATTGCGTTAATTCCGTGGCGTTTCAATTTAGGTGCGGACCTAAATCTGGGACCGCTTCTTCAGAGGTCATTTGGTATAAAGGCGGAGGCCTTGGCTCATTCTTGGCAATCGAAATCGGAGTCAATCATCAGAGCAGAGCGAAGTGACTTGCGAAGGTTTTCGGTAGAGGAGCAGTGCAGAGGTGCAACTTCCTTTGGCGACGACTTGGAGCAGATTCGTTGTATGCTTGTGTTGTAGCCTAGGGTTGCATTGTTTTATTGTAACAACATTGAGCTAAGTCTGTTTGGCTCAAATGCATAACTTTTAGGGGCGATCTGTGTTTTTCAACATAGACTCCTTTTTGTCTTTGTAATTGGGATCAATTGATGAAGAATTCTGGAGGCATCGCCTCGCCATAAATCTGGACTGGAGTATTGCGTTGCATTATTTCTTGCATCAGTTTCTTAGCGGATTTCATTGTGCACTTGGGATGTTCAGATCTTAAGCTTTCGTGTTGCGTACTGTGTTAGGCGTAGTCTGGATTCGGTCAAGTTCTCTTGCATTGCATTAGACTTGGACGATTTTATGCCAGTGTCGCACGGGTTCCTCCCAAGCCCGTGACAGTTGGTATCTTATGCTATATATATATATATATATATATATATATATATATATATATATATATATATATATGTTGTATATACATTCTAATCCAAACAAGGAAAGAGGTAAAATAACTAAGTCTATTTTTCTAAAGCATCAATATTGAAAATGTACATAAATATGGAGTATACACCTATTTATATATACATAAGTGTATATACATGGTTTTTAAAAAAAACTAACGTGATTACTTAATGAAATATTATCCAAGCATTGACAAGTAGGAAAGTAAATTTACATATCTTAATTTCCCTTTTTTTTCAAGAATACATTGAGCATATCATAAGCATCTTAGAAATGTTACATTTGCTAAATGAGGGAATCTCTTTTTTTGCAAGAAGGGAATAGAACGAGCAACATATTTTTGTGTACAATAGCACAAGAAACCTATTTTTCACATTTCCTTTCCATTTTGAAATACATAGTATAGGTATAAAGATTTTCAACATTCATATACAAATATTTTACAAGCATGATACATGCTACATAGGCATTTACATAGCCTTTAATCTAATAACTTATTCTACAAAAGGGTTTTATCCATTTTACAAAGTAAAAATCTGCAATTAAAGAGATAACAAAAGTCCATATTTTTCACTTTTTCTTCAACATAAATCAACAATCAGAAATCTACAATTAAAACAACTTTGACCATGGAGGCTCACCTCCCAACTTAGGCCATTACATGGCCACCTCCGAGCTTGGGGAAATAAAGATGGATGGGGTTACAATCATGCACAACACACCTTTACATACAAAAACCAGCAAGTGTAAACAAACATAAAATTCCCTTTCCCATGGATTTTTCACATTGGATCACCTTGGACCCATAAAAGGGGTGAAGATGAAAATGTACCCAAAATAGGAGAAGCCATAAAAAATTAAAACCATACCTTCAACAAGGTTCTAAAACCATACAATAATACCTTAACAAGGCCATCACAAAACTACTATTTCCTACCATTTTTATATTCAAACAAAATCACTTATGGACCCCAAATATGTAGATAAATATGATGGCAACATGAAGCCCATACATCCATGCCATATCCCCTTCCTCCATGAGGAAGGAATCTAAACTATATGAACATTCTCAACTAAAACCCTTCATCCTCAAGGCTCTCTTCCCTCCCAAGGGTGAGTCTATCCTTGCACAACCCAACAAAAGAAAGAAAATAAAACAAAACCAACAAAAGACTTAACAAGAAGCTATAAAAATCAAGCTTGAAAGCTTCACAAAACACTTACTAATACTTCACATAAATATGCACATACAAACATGAAATAAAAATAAGTCTTCCATGAAAGGAGCACCAACCTTGCTCCAAGATATGACAATGAAAATTTGAGTAGAGCTCCCTTCCTACAAGTCTTCCTTCCTTCCTTTGCTAAGTCTACCAAAACCTGCTAAGTCCACTAGAAGTCTCCCAAAATTGGAGAGTGGGCAATCAACCTACCAAATTCCTCTCCATTCCACTAAAAGGAAAACCCTACCTAACATCCTACCTAACCTAAAAGGTGATTGGAGACACTAACCAAGAATTCTCTCTCCAACAAGAGGGAAATTCAATTTGCAATAGAGAAAGACATGAAACACATCCCAAATTCGTCACTTTCTAAAAATACATTTTTAGAAGAGGCAAAAATAGGATAAAATCATCTTATTGGTCAAAATTTGACCCCCAAACCAAAGTGCACCTATGGGGTTATCTTATTCTAACCCTAACTGACCTCTAGGGCTACATTTAAACCCTCAAAAGTCCACTAAGAGTTGACCTACAAAAATTTAAAATAAGATTCCCTCACATGGCTCAAGAACCAAGATACCTAATCTTAAGATTCTACAGGGTGACTCAAAGGTGGGAAACAATCGATAAAAAATTTACTTGGCCATGCCAACTCACATACACATGTGTCAATTGACACCACATAAAGTCATAAGACATCACTACACACATGGCATGCCAAGTAGACATAAATATAATTTAAAATAAACACAACATTACTAATAGATTCAAACATAACTTTTACAACATTAGTACATAACAATGAGGTTATTTCTCCTTTTGGAGATAACCTTGGCTTAACAAGATTTTCACATACATCCATCTTTAATTTCCCCTAATTTTAATTCCATGGCCAATTTCCTGCACACTAGATAAAAATATCAGTAGCTCATGAAAGATCAAATAACATATATATAAAAATACAACATTAATGATCACATAAAAATACATCATATAATCTAACTGCATTTTCACAACATCATATGAAATTCACTAAATCTCAAGAATGCATTTACTTAATTTCTATCAAGATATTTCAAGAGCACATATATCTCAAATAACCTAATTCATTAACTAGATTCATGTCACATAAACATTTCATCTGATTTCACATTTCTTGCATCAACATGAAACTAAAACATAATACTCAAAATTAAATAATTCATCAAATACCATAACATCAAGGCCTAAAAATCAAAGTATGGAAATATATCCTAAATCACCATCCACATAATCAAAGGTCATCACGTAATATCAAAAATATGAAATCCCTATCCAAATAGTCTAACATATCAAAATAATGTATCATCATGAGAATCATAAGGTGGAAAAGTCTTCTATGAAATGATGGTACAAGGTGAGGCCTCACATTGTCACTATTGTTTACCCAGTGATCCAGAGCTAATGACATAGAAAATTTGATACCATGATGAATGGTTTGAAAGATATGCAGTTTTTATCCTTTAAACTAAGCAACATTGCAAGTTTTGACATAAACTAAGATTATGTTGCCAAATTAAAATAAAGTTGAATCTCCCAAAACTAAGATAGTTTATTGCATGCCTCTATAACACATTCCTATAACACTTGATTTTTTTTATACCTCATACAAGCTTCGAGATATGGGCCTTAAAATGTTTCTTCCCAATGTTGCTTAGTTCACTTTAGGGACACTTTGGGCTGGCATAGTTGCGAACGTTCAAGTGACTCCGTGCATGAAACAAGGTTATCACTAGCATTTACCTAGCCAACTAGAGCTAATGGTTTAGATGGTTTGATGCTATAAAGAATGGTTTTAAATATATGTAGTGTTTCTCTTTTCAAGTGGGCAACATTGCAAGTTTTGACATAAACCGAGATTGCGTTGCCAAATTAAAACAACGTGGAATCTCCCAAAACTAAGATAGGGTATTTTAGGCCTCCATAACTTGGTCTTTTAACACCAGATAGTTTTTTGATACCTCATATGAGCTCTGAGATATGGGCCTCAATAGATTTCTTCCCAATATTGCTTAGTGCACCTTAGGGACACTTTGATCCAGCATGGTTTCAAAAGTTTGAGCAAATTCGTGGGTAAAAAGAAGTTATCACTAGTGTTAACCCAACCAAATAGATCTAATGGCATAGATAGTTTGATTCCATGACAAACAAAACATTCACTGACATACCCTACCGACAATGTCCCTTAGGTGTCCTAAGTGCACAAAAGTGACAAACTTTTATGGGGTATTTCTCTCAATATGGGGCACCTGTGTATGATCCACTTGAAGTTGCAGGACTGTGAGATGCCCCTCTACAATAGTGTATCTCATATTTTGAAGACTCCAAGTGGTTTTTTTAGGGAAACAATTTTTCTGTTGATGCAAAAAATATCATAGGTATTCAATAGAAAGGTGTGAAGTAGATCAAATCTCTGTGCATTCTTTGTGGGCATGAACTACCACCACCGACAACATGTCTAGTTGGGTTGTTATACCACCATCTACTAGTAGCTCAAGTTGTGACAAAATCTCTTTAGTGCTCTTTGTTTCCACCTTTGGCAAGGCAGTCTCACTACTCATTTTACAAAGGGTAGCAATCTATAGTCCAAGGTTTGAATTAAGCTTATATTAACTTTAATTATGAAATATGAAATATGACTTCAAAGATTCATAATTAACATTTTGTGCACTTTATTATATCATTTAGGGTACAAGTTATTTTGGGCATTAACATGAAATATGACTTCAACTATTTTGAGAATTAACATGAAATATGAGTTCAAATATTCATAATTACCACATGGAGGTATGAAGACAATATTTTTTGCACTTTACATGTAATGAGAAATTTAATAATGATAAGATATAATGAAGAAAATATTTTTAACACTTTGCATTACATAAAGAGGATACAAATGTAATGATAAGAAATTCAATATGTATTGATAATTAAATGGTATAAATTTGATCTCTCAATATTTGCAAATCAGCCCCATGGGCACTTTTATATATAAAATTTGGCATCTAATATGTATGATCAAGCTCATTATTATTTATATATATATATATATATAATTTTGCATCTAAATATGCACATTACAACTCAATTTTGTTTTTATATACAAGGTTTAGCATCTAAATATGCACATTACAATTCATTGATGTTTTTATATTCAAAATTTGGCATCTAAATATGCACATTACAACTCATATGCACATAGAGAACCTCCAAAAAAGTGAAGTTATAATTTTTCACAAAATATATATACACAATTGTCAAAATTATTCTACCATATTATAGAATTATTCTTCTAGATGGCCCAAATTCAATCAAGTTAACCTTATAGATCAACTCTAACTCTTAGTGTCTCAAGTATTGCCTCGTGGTCAGATTCATGAACTTTCTGAAAATTCTTGTTAAGAGATCTACCATGACATTTAATCAATTGAATATTTATTGCAAAAACAAGGTTTGAGTAACAAAGAGTGTTGGGTTGTGAGGTGGGTTGTCTCCCTGGATCCTACTTAGGTTTGTCATTGTGCCTTGATCCCCCTGATTCTTTTTGGAGAGCTATGATTGATAAATTTCACAGGATTTTAGCTGGTTGGAAGGGTTCTCTTTTGAGCCAGGCTGGTAAGATTTTGGTGCTTAAAGCTACTCTCCAAAGCATCCCTCTCTATGCTTTAATTATTTTCAAAATCCCTAGGAAGTTTGTTGAAAGTATTGATAAAATCCAAAAGAACTTCCTTTGGTCTGGAGTGGAACATAAAAATAGAATGGCTCTCATTGCTTGGGAGAAGGTTTGTAAACCTGTTAGAAATGGGGGCCTTGGTCTTCGTAATATAAGAAGTACGAACGAATTTATTATGGCTAAACTTCTTTGGAGACTGTTCAAGACCCCAGGAGAATGGAGTACCATATGGCATAATAAATATAATAGGGACATGAGTGATTTCAAAAAAAATTTGAATCGGGAAATTATTCAAGGAGGTTCTAGCATTTGGAATAATGCTTTGAGAAGGAAGGATTTGATCAAGAACGGTGTCAAATGGAAGGTGGGAAATGGTAAGACTTTTCTTTTTTGGGAAGATGTCTGGATTTTAGATCACCCTCTTAATGTTGATTCAAGCTTGAAGAAAAGATGCTGCAATGCAAATAGGTTTTTGGATCACATGTGGCTGACTACTGGGAGGGGGATAAGTGGACTAACTTGGCAAGGGTGGATCCCTCTCTTAGAAGCCTGAATAAAATTATGAATGTTGTCTTTCTCATTGATGAAGAGGATAATTTAATCTAGAAATATAATTCTAATGGCTCTTTCTCGGTCTCTTCTTTGTACATGTAGAATTTTGAAGATAGCCCCAAACCGTGTTGGGCCAAAGCTTGGTTCAAAGGTTTAACACCTAAAATTAATATGTTTTTCTAGATCTTATTATAGGATAAAATCTTAACTATTGACAATCTTAGGAAAAGGGGCTTATACATAACCAACAAATGTTGTCTTTGCAAGAATGATGAGGAGAACATTAATCATATGGCTATTCACTGTTCCTTTGCTAGAAAAATATGGGAGAAATTTTTGGATTTGATGAATATGGATTGGGTTTTTCCACAGGGTACTTAGGAGCTCTTCACTTCTTGGAAGCCTCCTACTAATAATAACCTTTTATTGTCCATATGGAGCTTCTTTCTCCCCTACATGTGTTGGGGGGTTTGGAAAGAAAGGAATGATGTGATTTTTAGAAACAAGGAATCTAGTTGGGTGGTGATCTTCCACAAGATTAAGAGAACCCTATTGGAGAACATTGGGTTGATTAATAATTATCAGGATCTGAAAGATGATTGGGAGGTTAAAGTCTACAAAAAATGCAAGCTTGATGGGAGGAAGGTCCATGATATCAAGAGAAGTCTAAGGAATTAGGCCAGTTGGGACTGCCCCCCTAATGGTTGGATGAAAGTCAATTTTGATGGTGCCTCTAAGGGAAACTTGAGAATTATAGGTTGTGGTATAGTTATCCATGATGAATATGGAAACTGTAAAGGTGGCAAGGCCATCCCTATTGGCTTCAATACTAACCATGTTGCTGAGGCTAATGCTTCTCTTTATGGTTTGATGTTAGCTAAGAGGAAAAACTATAGAAAAGTGTGGGTTGAAGGGGATTCCCTAAATATTATTAAATGTCTTAATAATACCATGACCCCTTCATGGAAAATTGCCAATGCTATTAACAAATCTAAAAACATTATTGATTCCTTTGATGAGTGTATTATTACTCACAATTTTAGGGAGGCCAATTCAGTGGCTGATTGAGCTACAAATGTGGCTTGCCATAGCCAGGTGGACATCGAGTGGGATGATGGGTTTGTCCTCCCTCTTGAAGGGGTATCATTAATTGATAAGGATCGATTACATAGTAGGCAAAACATTCTTAATGAAGATCATATTAATGAGTAATAAGTGCAGAAGTTTGTGTGAAGATGACGAAGGACATTGGGGTGATTCTGAGATGATTACTGCTTTCATTTGGCATGATTTATGGGTCTTTCAAGGTTTTGGAGGGAATTATTACTATTTCAAGCCTAATTTGCAGAGTGTTGTGAGAAATTTTGGGAAGGGTTTTCTTGACTTTTGCAAAGCTATGGGAGGTCAAAAGAAAAGGTGTGAACCAGGGAACTGCAACGAGTGGAACCAGAACCAGGAGGTGTGGAACATTGTCAAAGATGGGGGTTTGGTAGTTTATATGGAAAATCTGCATGGAGGGAAGGTTTCCATTACCAGGCACTTCATTAAGACATGGAACAAAGGGAAAGTCATGGTGGGAATGCAGAGCATGGAGGTAACTGAGGAGATCATCGTAGAGGTGATGGGTCTAAAGATAGATTAAGGAATCAACTTCTATAGGGACAAGAATGTGTCGGATAAAGCTCTGGAGGTTTTTGTGCCAACGGATCAGGAAATGAAGCATATGGTAAAGGTGGATAATTCCTACTTTAATCCTAAATGTATTTCTAGGCCGTAGAGACTGGTTCTCTTTGTGATAATTAGCTACATTACTTTGGATGGTAGATATACCAAAATTTACAACCACCATCTAATTTTACTGAATTAGTTTAGACATGGGGTTAAAATCTATTTTCCCTTTTATCTTTTGAGCTCTTTAAATACTACTATTCTCAGTTGGCAGAGGGATCCTGATGGTGACCACGCCTGTCATGATGGGATGATGGTCCTCATTTATGAGGTTCTAAAATCTAAGAAGGTTGAGATGCCTTAGCTAAATCGAAAGGCCCTCAAAGACTATGATACAGATGGTAAAGAATCAGAGGAACCCTTCATGGAGGAAACTGAAGATGATGAGGGAAACTCTAAGGAGTATCAGGAGTTTGTGCCTAAAAGAAATAAGAAGAAGATCAAGGGGGAGGACTCAGTCACTAATATGGATATGGAGGAAGAGGAGAGTAGGGAGGATAGTGTCAAGAAGGATAAAAACAAAATGGAGCCCATAGGGAAGCGTACCAAAGCCAAAAAATGGAGTTAAAAAAGAGCTAAGAGGGTAGTCATTTCCTGTGATGAGGGCTCTTCTTCTCAAGATAATAGCCAAGATAAACATGAATAGCGGGTGGAGAATGACCCTATTGTGGAAGAAAGTGTTTGGTTGGACCAAAATGTTTTGGTCGATGAAAATATTCTGCAGGATGTTTCCCAGGACATGGCCAATATTGAGAAGGATGGTCAGGAGAAGGACGTGGCCAACACTGAGAAGGCTAAGGTGGAGAGCTCCAAGGAGGAGACAGTGGGAAAAAATAAGGATTTTGATAATCTGGGGTGTCTTGCTTTCCTTATTAACCTTAGCAACATGAAAAGTGACATCACAGCTATTAAATCCCATATTCATCAGCTTCAAAAGGAGACTGGGATTCTTGTTAAAATGAATCTGGGGGAGAAGACCATGGGTCAATGTATTGATGAGCTAAAGGAGATAGTTGGTAGGGCTGAGGGGTTTTCTACCTTTAATGACAAGATCATTGCTATGGAGGAGAAAATTGAGGATGGAGAGGGGATGAAAAAGAGAATTGAAATAATGGAAAAAAGAGTCAAGAAGCTGGAGAAAATGGTTGGTAATATTGCGGAGCAGAGGTTTTCCATTCTTAAGGCTTTGACTGAGCATATCAAGATTTTGGTGGACAAAATGGACCAGGGGAAAGGGGAGCATGCGATCATTGAGGTCAAGGAGGATCATGGTCCCAGCAAGAGAACTAGATCAAGGTTCAAGAAGCTCGAGGATAATAAGAAAAAAGACATTGAGGAACTCAAAGCATCCTTCGCTAACATGTAGATGTTGGCTGAACAAGCAACAAATCTTATGAAATGTATTTAGCCAGCAGGTTGCTGTCATGCTGTCCTTTTTTTCTCAATTTTTCTGTTTAAGGACTTGTTCATTTTTTTGTGTCTCTTTTTGGTGCTGATGTATGGTTTCTACTAGAAATTTAATGCCTATCTTATAATCTTGATTTAAAAGGTTTCAAGTCCTTTCAAAACCTTCTTTTATGTAATCAAAATAAAGAATATATCCATGTGTCTCAAAGTCCTCAAACAACCAGGTATTAGAATTTTTGATAGGGTGCCTACATTTTATAGAAGGATAAGTTAATGCTAAAATCAATGTGAAGTATAATAAAATGAGTCGAATAGGTATAAATACAACTCAAAACAATAATGGTACCTTCTAATCCATGTCCCTATCACAACAAAGAATCCTATTGGGTACTCAATACCCTCTCCATCAATGATTGTAGTTGTTAATTTCTTTTTGGCTTCAATACAATGACACAAAAAGTAGTATGTTCCTTCTTCATTGTTATCATATACAATAACTACATATACATGACCTAAATTTAATATAAGGATATAATTTGATACCAAAATCAACATAAAGCACTAAGAAATAGAGCTTAAAATTTAAAGTACCATAGAAATTACCTGGTTCAACTAGCTCATATACATGGTCAAAATTCATTGATGCTTCAATCTAGTTCAGTTGTAGTGATCTAGGAATTTGATATATATCTAGGGTTTACAAAGGTCTAAAAGACCATTGGTCAACCCACTCTTTTTATTCACATTAATCCCATATAAAATACATACATGAAGAGAAAAATCATGCAATTTGTCTAGTATAAATAGATAATGATGCTACATTTGAACTTCTAAATGAATGCATGCCACTTGATCCTATAAGTGTGCAACAAATTAGATAGTTTTCAATGTCAAATTCACATATTAACCAAAAGTATCTAAAAACCATAGACTCTCCTACATTACCTAGTCCTATCATAGAGTTACACAATTGCACAATTGTTTCTACATCTATTAACATTGCACCACCTTTATACTTCAATTCCTCTATAGTAAGATCTATTTTTACACATGCTCCTAGACCATCACACTCTCTCTTTCTATGCCCTTTCTCAGTGAAATTCCAAAAATATTGCACACCACTTGTCATATGCATCCTAGTCAATGAATAGAACATCATTGCATTCTTGGATTGTGAGGTGAAATTGTCAAACCATATTAAGTGTTGGTTGTATCTTATATATCTTTCCCTTAAACTATCATAGAAGATTGTAAAGCATCCTTGCACAAACTTTGATGAATGACTAGGATCATCATTGATATAGAAGTGATACTCTCTTATAACCTTTTCATCCTCCTTTGTGCTATCATGTGCATGCATGAATGCCACGTGTACAAAAATTCTAATTTGTGGAGTATTAATACATAAGTTGTACTTTATTTTGAGGTTTTAGTGTATAATTCTTAGAAAAATCAATGACAGAGATAATAGTACCATGGGGGAGTGTCCTTACACAAATTGAATTTCTCATCCAGCCACCTAGCTCTATGTGTGTGACCTGTGTACCCATAAACAAGTTTCTCTTCAAACATCTTCATAAAATCAGCCACACATATATCCCTTTTCACTAACTCACACCTCTTTAATTCTTTTCCATCTTTAACACCATATGTGATTGACTTGTATTTTCCAATAGAAACTAGTTTTTTACCAATTTCATTTGTGCTATCTAGATGTAGGCATCTATGCAACTATTACAAACCATGACATGTAGGATAAAAACCTTTCAAATACATCATCTTATAGTAAATACACCCGTCATCTCATCTACATAGTACACCTAAACTAAATTCTCTTTGTGACTTAGGAGGTGCTTGTAGACCACAATCCTTCAAAACATCATTAGTGTGCAAATTACAACATATAATGATAAATATCATAATGCATAGAAAATTAAACATGGACCCTACAACAACACCTAGTACATGCATGAATAATCTTATCATAAAATGGTTTTGTCATTTCAAAAAATATTTAAGTAGTTTTAATCTGAGGAAATATTTGAAGAAACCTTTCATAAAATTGTAATTGAGCCATATCTAAATAGTATTTTGGATGTGGCTCACAATTTATAGTTATAATTATTTTTCTAACAACATATATCTGGTTGGATGAAACCCTGGTGTTGTCATGCCAAAATATGTCAATCAATATTCTTAGTGTATCAAAAAAAGCCTCATCCTTGAGTGAGAATATACTTGATAATTCCCAAAGAGAATTATGTTGTGATGGGGAGAGGCTAGGTTGTAAGACAATTCTTGTGGAGAAAAAGTCTAACCCACAAGTTTCTCCTTATATAGGGATCACTACCCAAAGAGTGTCTCCTTGATGGCCTTGATACAAACTCAAAGTCTCCTATAAGGCCCTTCAAAACACCCTTCTCTAAACCACAACCTCTCACCAAGAACATAACTCTTCAACTACTCACTCCCATCAACCCAAATCTCCATGCAAATAGGTCATGGTTACAATTAATTTGATGTTAACTTAGAAATGGGTGGAATGGGCTCCAATGTTATTATTTAACTCAAAAAAACCCAAATTGGCCACTCAATCCCTCTAAAAAGACTTGGAAACACACAAAGCCAATTAGACCTAGTGGACAAGGCCTAATTGCTAGTAGGTCTTCTCTACGAGTTTTCAGGGCTTAACTTTACAATATTTCAAAGGACCCCCTGACAAGGTCACCTTTCCTGACACCCTTTATTGACTTCTATCAACACCCCAACTCCTAGTTTATGAATCCATCAGTAGAGGTATTGTCCTTCATAGGGCTAGTTGGGATAATAGTCCTAATAAGAGTAGTTTTACAAAGAAAATATTTGTAAATGAATCCTCTTTTCACTCTTGACCCTTCGAACTAAGAGAAACACCAAAAAAAATATAGTCTACCATTGATTCACACCAATCCACTCCACCCTTCCTTTTGCGACTCAATTTGCAGACACAGTCATGTCGAGCACATAGAGATGCTCGACTAAGATATAAAACTTATGACAAATCCATCATTCTTCCTTCCCAAAACTAGATTATTATTAAATTAAATTCTCCTAACTTGGATTTTAGCCAGGGGCATTGAATGTTCATGGTGAAATATCAAGTTAGGGATATTTGATTGAGAAACCCTAGATAAGGGTTAAGTTCTGGACTAGTTTCAGTAATTTGCTTGTGGAATGCACCAAGGTTCACCAAAATGGATTATAAAAAGTTTATTGAAGTGTTAAATCACCCTAATATCTGACCATGAAACTAAATTCATAGATATAATCACCTATCACACTTGCCAAATATAAAGACAGAGAAATAAGCAGGAAAAACACAAAAAATTCTTATTGATTGATCACCACAACTTCTCCAAAATATCCAACCTATACATCCTTTTCCAAAAAGGCTTAAAAGTACCATACACAACCTCCCACAACTTTATTTTTAAATTTCCTAACAATTGGGGCCATTTTGCAAAAAGTTGCTCCAAAGTTGCATAGTAACTTTTTGTGCAACTTTGGCAATTTTGACAACTTTTTCCCTATAGTGCCTCTAACTCCTCAGAGACCCTCCTAATGAAAAAAAACAATTAATTTTAGAATTATTAGGGCCTATTATGGCCATTAAAACCTATTTTTATCCTTCTACACCAAATTACATCTTTTGAGCGTATTGGGCCCAAATGCCCTAAAGGTCATTTTGACCTAATTATTGACTCCCTATATAGGCTTAGAATTATGCCTTACTATATTCAAGACTCATAGGGTCATATAATATTCCTACTCTAATAAAAACCAAAAAACATTAGCCCCTAACTTGGTGCTCCTGTACCATACTCCTGAGGAAGAAGAAACTCAAGTCCCTTGAGTTTTGAGTGGGTTAGGATCAACCCCCAGCTTCTTCAGATCTTCCTCTAGCATCCAAGTCACCTATGAAGTAGGTTGATCTTTCCATGAGACAAGAATCTCCCATTAAGTCTTCTTCCTAGTCTATTTGGCCACTCTACTGTCCAGGATACCTTCTACCATAAGAGTTTTCTTTGATGGAAATTGGTTCAACCAGTCTTTTTGTTCTTCATCTACATATGAAAAATTTCCTTCTATGATTTGGGACCCTTTATACTATATTAAGTCTGCCACATTGAAGATAGGAGAAATAGATATATATTTAGGTAAGTTTATCTTGTATGCATTTTCCCCATAATTGGCCAAGATTTCGCATTGACCAATTCTTTGCATTATTAACTTTATGTGACTACCCTTGGGAAGCCTCTCCTTGTTCAAATGTACCATAAGAAAGTTTCCAACTTAGAATTATAGATCCCTCTTCTTCTGATCTACTCTTTCTTCCTCTCCTTATTCAAATGTACCATAAGCAAGTCTCCAACTTGGAATTACATATCCCTCTTCTTCTGATCTACTCTTTCTTTCACCTTTTCAATTTTTTTCTTGAGATTGGCTCACACTTGTTCATGGACCTCCTTTATGGCTTCTAAAATCTCTTCTACATGGCCACTCCTCTTATCCATAATTTCTAGGTCTCTCAACTCAAGGACTTCTCTTGGACGCATGCCATAAACTACTTCAAAAGGAATTATTCTTGTAGTCCTGTTCAAAGAGTCATTTTAGGAAAACTATTCTTGTGGAATGATCACATCCCATGCCTAGCCATGTTTATTAGTCAAACACCTAAGAAAATTTTGTAAGGACCTATTTACCACCTTGGTTTTCCATCAGTTTAGGGGTGATAAGTAGAGCTGAAGGACAAGTTAGTTCTAAAAATTGTCCACAATGTTCTCCAAACATCACCAATGAATTTAGAATCCCTATCTGAGACTATGCTCAATGGAAAACCATGAATCCTTATAATTTCTATACAATTTTTTTTTACTATGTGAGAGGTATCATGAGTTGTTTTAGAGGGTATTAAGTAGGCCATCTAACTTAATCGATCAACTACAACAAAAATACTATCATAACGACACTTTATTTTATGCAACTCTACCAAAAAATCTATGCTAAGACTCTCCCATGGTATTTTTGGTATTGGTAGAGGCTCACACAATCCTCCATTTGATGAGTTTCACTTGGCTCTTTGGAATATTGTGCATGTCTCCACATATTTTTTGATATCCTTTTGCATTTTGGGCTGGTGATAAAACCTTTGTGCCAACTCCAATATCTTAGACCAAAATGTACACCAAGGCTCCCATTGTTATTCTCCTATATTAAATTATCTCTCATTGACCCCTTAGGGACACACAACTATCATCCTTTGAAGAGAAGGCCATTTTGAAAAGTGCATTTTGAGAATTCACTATGGAAGGTGTTTTCAAATTCTTTTCATACCTTGTATTCCTTTGAGAATTCTTCATACTCATTTTACAGATCCTTAAAGGCATCTATACCTATTCTCTATAGTTTTATTTCTTAGAAATTCATCACCCTTCGAATAAGTGCATCAACCACTTTTTTGGCTTGTCCCTTATTATGCTTAATAGTAAATGTGCATGCTTGCAAATGTTGAATCCATTTCATATGTCTGTGACTTTATTTTTTCTATGAATTCAAAAATCTCAAGGCATGATTATCAGTAAAAACCAAAAATTCCTTGGGTAGGAGGTAGTGCCTCCATTTTTTCAAAGCCTTCAACATAGCATACATCTCAAGGTCATAAGAGGAGTCCTTCCTCTTACCTTCATTTAATTTTTCACTAAATAAAGCCATAAGCCTTTGTTCTTGGCTTAAAATAACACCTATGCGCATATTTCTAGCATCACATTCAATGGTGAGTAGCTTATTGAAATAAGGTAACACCAGAAAAGGTTGAGAAGCTACCCTTTGTCTCAAGTAATCAAATCCTTGATCCGCTTCATCTGTACAAAGAAACTTTGGCTTACCTCCTTTCATGGTATCCAACATTGGAGATAAAATATGACTAAAATTCTTTATGAATTTCCTATAGAATGTAGCTAGCCCATGAAATATCCTTACATCTCTTGCATTCCTAGAAGTGGGCCAATTAAGTATGGCATCAACCTTAGCTTGATCCATCTTCAAATCTCCATGGGAGATCAAAAAACCTAGGTAGACAAGTTCTTGTTTCAAAAAAGTACACTTTTCAAGATTTATTAGTAACTTCTCATCAAAAAGTCTTTTCAAAACAATATCCAATTGCCTTAGGTGTTCCTCTTTCATTCTACTAAAAATGAGTATATCATCTAGTTACACTGCAAAAGATTTGCCAACATAGTCCTTCAAGACTTCATTCATGAGTCTCATGAATGTTCTTGGTGCATTTGAGAGCCCAAATGGCATTACAAGCCATTCATACAAGTATTCTATGGTCTTGAATATTTTTTTCCACTCATTCCCCTCTTTGATCCTGATTTGATGATAACCACTTTTGAGATCAATCTTTGAAAAATATATTGCTCCACATAAGAAATCCATCAAGTCTTCCATCCTTGGTATGGGGAACTTGTATCTTATTATGATTCTATTTATTAACCTTGAATTAGTACATAATCCCCACTTTCCCCCCTTCTTAGGTGCCAACAAACACTGTAGGGAAAGTACAAGGGTTAATGATCTTCCTTATTAGGCCACTACCTAGTAACTCTTGTACTTTCTTGGCTATTTCCTCATTTTATTGAGGGTTCATTTTTCATGTAGCCTTGTTAGGGAGGGAGAATCCTAGTACAAGGTCTATCTTATGGATTATGCTTCTTTTAGGAGGTAATGTAATAGGGTTCCCATCACCGTTTATGTCACTTTATTTATCTAAAAAATCCTTGACTTCTGAATGGGTCTCCTCCTTCTCACCGGTCTCCTCCTCTAACTTAGGTTTTAGTACCAAGGAAAAACCTATCCCTCCTTCCTTGATGGTGTGTAGGAACTCTTTCTCCCCAACCATCAACACATTAGGACCTATTTGATTGGTCTCTTTCTCATCCCCAATAGACTATATTTTATATGTCACTGCATCCTTTTGAAATGAGTATGAGTTCTTCTCACCATCATGGTGAGTCTTTCTATCAAACTACCACGATCTACCTAGGAGAAGATGACAAGCATCCATGGGGATAATATTGTAATCACCTAAAATTGGTCCAATATAACTTGATCCCCCCCTTTCGATCAAGTTACCTTAAATCAAATCCTAAATCTCAAAGGCTCAATTATGAAGAGTAAACCCTAAAATCCCCTTTACATAATTAAATAAAAAATCTTATATCAAGCTTATACTATGGTCTAATTTATAGATCTTGAATATTTATTTAATTTCTATAACCTTACTTTTGATATAAAGTCTCTACACTTTTAGTAAAATAAAACATTCACATGTGTGCACCCACTTAATCTTGATTAATTAGCAATTAAAAGGGATTTGTGCTTTCAAAAATGTTATTTTGTCTTATTCTACCTAACATTTATTTTTGCCTCTTAAATCCTCACCACTCATCTCTACCTAATCTTTCATCTCCTTGCATCTCCTTTTGCCTCTTCATCTCATCCACTCATTCTATTGCCTCTTAATCTTAGCCCTTCATTCTTGAGATAATTCCTTTAAAAGGAAGCTCTTCCTTGGATCATGCGTTCCATCTTGCACATTCTAAGTCCCTAATCTTCATTGTTATCTAGATCATCTTAAGCTCTTGCATCTTGCATTCTTACTTTCTTAGACTAATCTTGTCATTTGAATTCTCAGCTTAGCTTCATTCTTAGCTTAATCTTGCATTGATAATCTAGTTTCTTTCTTTCATTGCTTCATAGATTTAGCTCTTTCATCCTCATTCTAGAATACTAGTTGCTTGCATACATTCATATCTTGATCTCTCATTCTTAGCTTGCATTCTTGTATTTTAGCTCCATTCCCTTGCACTTTGAATCTTCTATTTTGGAGTAGTCAAGTCACTAATCCTCTATGCCAATTTTATGAACATCATGAGGAGGATTAAACTCACTTCCACTAGGAAGCTATGAGCCACTTCTTGAGATCTCCTCTTCCATAGATTCTATCAAGTGTAATGGTTCATAGAAGTGTGTCACACTTTTGATCACACATTTTTGGCACCCACTGTGGGGCTTGACATTCATTTTTAGCTCTATTTCTTGCACTTTTGATTGTTTGCTATCACAGGTTCGTCATTTTTATTTTTGCAGGCTAAAAAGTCATACAACACTTCATTCTATACCTAGGTGTTATTCCATCATACTGGTAGGTGACATTCTGCATTTTCTGAAACATCATTCTTCTTCACAGAGAAATATTGCCTGCCTCACAGAGAAATATCATCAGGCCTTTATGAGGTATATCACATCATTCTAAAATATCACTCTTCTTCTATAAGTTCTATAGTATGATTTTCTAACATATTGATTAACTGTCGTCCAGATTTAATTTGTCATAGTCTGAGTTCTAGCCAAGATTTCTTGATTTCTTGCATTTTCTAATTTTCTGGTCTTCTAACAGTGACTAACAAGTGATCTTGCAGGGCTATTTCTTCTATTTGCATACTTTTTATGTCCTAACTTGTGGTTTTGTAGGGATTTATTGGAAAAAGAGGTCAATATCCTCATGCCTACTAATGTTTTGTGATGTAGGACGCTTGTCAAAGTCTCAATCTTGAAACTACTAATGCTATTTATTTTGTAGGTATCCTTGGAGATACAAAGTCAACTTTGTGTTTTATTACATTTTATTTCTAGGTACCTGCTTAACTAGAAGGCTTCTTGTCTTGTGATTGTTTGATTAGTAGGAGAGTATGCTCTTTTTCTTTCAAAAATAAAAAATCTTGACCTACTTGATTGATCACTTGTAATTAGTCTTTGGTAAATGAATATGTTCTTGATGTGTTTGGGAGAAACTATGAAGTAGGAGAGTATTCTCTTTTCCACTTGGAAAATCATATATCTAGACCTCCATTAGCTATCCTTTTACTTTCTTGCATTTACCTTTAGGGGGCCTGCCAAGAGAGAAATCTTTTGGGAATGACCCAAGTGGAGAACAAGAAAAGATAGATAAATCCACCCCACTATAATCAAAAGCATCTTTCAATCCAAAGAGAGGGGAGACTTGGGTATTTTCCACTTCCAATATTTCTTCATGTGTAGGGCCTAGTTTCCTCAATCTTGCTAATCAATACTACACTTGATTGGAAGATTGTAGGGCCATCTTGGTCTCAATATTGTTTACAAGATTACGAGGGGAGTACATTCATCTTTTATAGGGCTGAGAAGTCTAAATATTGCTTGTGAGATTATACTTTTTGGATACTTGTAGGGCTACAAGCCTTAATTTTTCTTGTGAAACTGCAGGGGATAGTCATGAACGAAGACCCTTACTAAATACATTAGGACTTAGAGGCTATCCTTTTTGGTCATGTGCCTTCCTTTGTGAAAGGATTGATCCAAGTGGAATTTTACCATCCTCACCCCAAGATACTCACCATATGTACTCCCTTGGATGTAAATCCATGACAAAGCCAACATCACTTTATGTGAGGTGAAGGGTTACCAAGTTGTGGGAAAAGGTTGGAACACTTCCCGCTTGACCTTAGGTAGTTTTCTTGATGTTTCTTCTTGTTCTAAGACTTATGAAAACATTTGTTTAACATACACTTGCTAAACTTGAACATTTTTATACCTTACCAAGACCTCACATATGCTTGTATCCACAAGGTTTCTTTGTCTCTTGTTGGATTGTTTGAATACCATTTCTTGTTCACACTACATGATTTCAAAACAAACCTTGTCTAGGAAATGCTCCACACTTGTCAATCAATCTTGTAATCCTTTGAAATAAACTCTAGGACTAAGGTCAAACTTTTGTCAATTTTTCTTCTCCATTTCTATCCTTAGCTCATCTTGTTATTTGGTACATTCCACTATGTTAGGAATTAAATCTAGATATAAAAGATTACTTTGGTCTCTTGAATACATTATTTTCTAGTAGAATGCTCACTTTTCCACCATCTCTTTGATCAACTCTCTTGGATGCTCTATCCAATATCTTTCTTGTTCACAAGTTTTGTACATAGGGATCTCCCAGTCCCCACATCTTGGACATTTTGTGGCAAGTTATCTGTGTTGTATCTCTCACACTCTTACACTTTGGACAAGTGATCACTTTTAATTCCCTAGCTTGAACATCAAATCATCATAAGTCATCCTATTTGGCTTTTGAAAATCTTCTTTCATGTCGGTCACAACTAGATCTCCGATCCGTGAAGGAAAGAAACTTGAAGCTACCTTTGACAGCTCAACCAAAGAATGTCCTATACCTTGGGGTTTCAAACCTTTTTCTAACATTTATACTGAATCTACCTTATCCTCTCCTAGATTGGCACATAGTGTTTCTTTCACTCCAGTCATGGAAGAATGAAACAAGAGGATTGAGGAATTACTAAAAAAATTGGGTGATAAACACTTTGGACAAAATAACCAAGAGCATCTAAACTCTAGACATGGCTCACATAATGACTCTCAACATACTAGACATGGATCCCATGGCTCACAAGGTAGTGATTCAGAAAATAAATTATTTGAGGAAGACATCTTACAGTTTTAACAAGATGAACGTCTGCAAAGAATCATGAAGTTGAACTTGAGTCAAAATAAAGATCAATACTTCTTGCATCTAGCCTCACAAGGAGTTAAGTTACTGCATAATTTTGATGTTGACAATCTAATAAAAAAAGAAGAACCATCTAAAATAGAAATCATGATGAAACATATGGAAGACATAATAAAACATATGCAACACTTAGAAAAAGATAATGAACAACCAAGAAAATCTTTCTCTCTTGAGGCTATTTTCTCATTCCCTTTCGACAAGGACCTATACATGTCTCCTTTTCCTTGAAAGGTCAAGTTTCCTAAATATGAAAATTATGATGGTAGAAGAGACCCTCATGATCAAATTAGAGAGTTTTATGCACTTATCATGGATTTCTTGCATGAACCCACCTATCTCATGAGACTCTTTCCTAGGAGTCTTAGTGGTCAAGCTATGTAGTGGTTCACTAAACTATCTCCTCCTCTCAAATCTTTTGACCAACTAGTGCAAAGATGTATTTAGAAATACTCCTACAACATTCAACATGCTATCACCATGCTTGATATTTGTAACATCAAACAACGTCAAGGTGATTCATTTGTGATTTTCCTTCAAATATGGTGAAAGCTATACTTGCACTATCCTTGACAGATTCCCGAGACTGAAAAGATTGACATATTCATTAATTCTCTTGTTCCTGAAATGAATTATGTATTATAGATGAAAACTCATGCTTCATTTGATAAACTGGTTGAATCTTCTATTCACATAGAGGATGTCCTTGTTCGTAAGGGCAATATAACTCTTCAATCCAATTCCTCTTCTAACAACCATCATAAAAAAGATAAAAACAAATTATGGAACAAGACTAAGGATGTCATCAATGATGGAATCGTGGCTGCAACTTCAAAGTCTACCACTGCTAAAGATAAATATTTCAACCTATCTACTAATATGAAATCTAAAATTAATAAGCCTTGGGCTTCTAAGCCTAAGAGAAACTTCACTCGTGGAAAATCACTTGAAAATGCTCTGAAGATGCTTTTAGCTAATCATGCTATTACTTTGCTTGAAAACTCAAGACCCTACGATCTTGAGATCAAGCCTAAATGGTGGAATGACAACCACTATTGTGATTATCATCTCAAAAAAGGCCATAAAAATAATGAATGCATGAAACTTAAAAATCGCATCCATGACCTAATTGACAATGGGACTATCATGGTTGATTCCCCACAAGGCATTCAAGGAGCCTTTTCCTAAATTTTAAAAAGGGTAATCTTCTAAGGAAAAGTATGACATGGTTGCCTACACCTATTCTAACAATGACAAGTGATCAACGTGCTTGAATCCTTTGATCATACTAAAGGCAAAGCTAAAGCTGAATCATCTAATGCGGTCACCGTCTCTCAAGCAAAAATCACTCCTTTAGGAGAAGCTTCATCTTCCTCCTCTGCTCCTAAGAAGATATCAACCTCAAAAACTCAATCAACTACCTTGTCGGCTACATAGGTTCTTAATCCAATTGACCAAATTCAACACACTTCATCTTAGATCTCTATACTTGAGCTTCTGTAAATTTCTCCTACTCATAGGGAGACTCTTGATCAAGCCCTTCTTGCGGAAAATGTTGCTAAAGACCTAGATGTCGATAAGTTTTAGTCCATGGTCGATCATCTCACTTCACCTCCATATCTAACTTTCTCTAAAAAAGACATCAAATCTATTATTCATCCTCATAATCAGCCCCTCCACCTTGAAGTCTCCATCCACTAGTATCAAGTTAAGTGCATTTTTATAGATGGAGGTGGAGGTTTGAACATCTATACTTTTCATCTAGTTAAAGCTCTCAATTTCTCAGAGCATGTTGTTGATCCTTGATGCAAAATAATGATCAAAGCATATGATGAAGAGGAACATTCTTCTAAAGGCCTAGTAGTCTTGCCTATTTGGGTAGGTCCTTTTCAATGAAACGTCATCTGTTAAGTTCTGGGCATTCCTTTTTCATACAACATACTCTTGGGTCATCCTTGGATCCATGCAATGTAAGTAGTGCCTTTGACATATCATCGCTGCATAAACTTCCATCATGACATAATTAAGATTACCATTCCTATTGATTCAACATGTGCCTATAACAATCCTAAGAAATTAGATTGAATGGTTCCTCATAACAAAGAAGGATCACCTCTTGAAAAATCAAAAGCAAATTAAAAATCACCTTTATCAAATCATGGAAAAAAAATACTTGTCAGATCTATTGGTATGGGAACCTATCAAGTGGAAACTTTTCCCATCTCTTCAAAATCTCATGGAAAATAATCTCCATCAGTTTTGACACCTGCTATCCACAAATGTACTAGAATGATTAAGGCTACATTTCCTTTAGAACTAGAAAGGGGTGAAAGTGCTACCTTACTCTAAAAGAGTAAATAACCTAAGAAAAAAGACAAACATACTGACATCTCACCTAAAAATTATGGTATGGGCTATCAACTTATGCAAAAGATCAGACATGATGGAAAAAGTCCTCTTGGAAAAGGAAAAGGTCTTCTTGAACCTTTACATGCCGAATTCATAAATCCTAAGGATAAAATTGGTGATCATGAACATAGGCTTAAAAAACCTAGTAGTAACACTCATGCATATGAGGATTCAGATGATGAAGAAGAAGTGAAAATCTAATCTATGACATATGAAAGGCTCCTGCATATTCAAAGATCTAATCCAATTTATCAAGGAGAGCCTTATCTACCTTTTCAAGCTCCTTAAGAACATAACCTTGGTCCTAACCAAGAGGATTATATCCACTCTACTAAAAAAACTTCTACTACTCATGTTGATGCTCCTACTAATACTACTACTACCATTCCTACTACTGATTGGGGAAAACTAGCTGACGTCTCTCATATCTTGGATATTCCTCAGGGTATGCCTATTCTAGACTACTCTACTACTTCTGCTACTGAGAAAGCTCCTACTACTCAAAATACACTTCCCGTGATAGATGCTAGTGATGAAGAAAACCTACCTCCTACTATGTCTCTAGTTGATTACATTAGGTAGTATCACAACAATGAAACAAACTCAAATAAATATGAGTGGGACTCCTTATCAGATCCTACTATGGAAATACCAGTTGATGTTATACATACATACGATCCTACTACAAACTTTGAAAGAGGAGAAATCTCTAATTCTTGAGATCAAGATGATGATGAAGATCCTTTCCATTGTTTAGTAGAAATAATCTCTATGGATCCTATGCCATCTACTCAAAGCAATGCTCTAGCTACTCAATAAAATCATGAGTATATAAGACCCTTCCCTGTCATAGCTTCATGGAACATAGGAAGATCTAGAATTGAGTTGGTTCCTATTCATGCACTTTTGCCACCTAAATAGGGAACTAGTTCTCGGAATGGACCATCCAAATTAGACTCACATAATACTCCTCTAAAATCCTTTGAATTTTCTAGGATGACTCAACATCGACAATTTTCTATGGAGAATACTTTTCTTGATCTATTTGATTCATTCATGAATGATGAGGATGATACCTGTATCTTTTCACTCAAACCAATTGACCCCTTTCCCCTCATCCTTCCTAAGTCACATAGCTTGCCCACTTCTTATACATCTCTCCATCTAAACTAATCATATCAGCCTCATTCATCTATAATCCCTAAGTCTTCTAAAAGTCATTTGGATGTCCAACATAAAAATTAGAAATACAAGAATCCACTTATAGTTAAAGGTCACCATGTCCCATCTAATCAACATGTGACTACAAAGAAAAAAAATATATTCAAAATACCACAAGGGTCCTCCAAGAAAAGAAGAAAATAAAATAAAATATGGATTCCTAAATCCATCATCAAAGAATTATCAAAAGCATCTCAAAGTCCAAAACTATCAAAATCTATGTGGATTCCCAAGTTAAAAGATGTGGATATAAAAATAAAATTAAAGTTTCCATTCAAACTTCCATCTCCTTCCTATGACTCACTCCACTCCACCATCATTAACTCTCATGTTTCCTACTCTCAACTCCATCTTACTCTTTCCAAAAGTACACATCGGTATCTACTTATCGTTAATGAGTTGCTTCAGAAACATCTCGACAATACTCTTCCTAGGTGTTTAGAACATGAGGAATCTGACAAAGACTTAAGAGAAGCCTGTGAGGGTATTTGTGGATCTCACTCAAATGATCTCTCCTTGGCTATGAAAATCTTGACAGTTGGACACTACTGGTTGGATCCTTCTCCTATCACTACTATAGTGTTTGGTTTTGAAGCTTCTCAACTGGCTACTACAAATACTAGTGTTCTCAAAGATCCTCTCATTTCTCTTCATTTACAATGACTCAACAACTAGATACTCTTCTCCTATATAGCAATCTATGATCCTGAAAAAAATCCTAAAAATTGTAAAATGTCCTAAAAAATGATCATCTTGGTGAAAAATTGGTCACATGCACCTTGATGTATCCTCACAAAAAATCAAATATATAAAAAAAGAAAAAAATAAACAAAATAAAAATAAATAAAATCCAAAAAGAAAAAAAATCTTACCTTGGTGAAAACCTAGAAATAGACACCTTAGTAGCAAAAATAGGAATAATCCCAAGTGGTGAAAACCTAGCCAATAGGCATCACTTGTAATCAACAATCCATCTATCAACACGTGTCTAAGATTTTGTGCTTGGACATCCCTCTCGCTCTCTATTTCCTTATGTTGTCATGGACTTGAAGTTGTCTTTTCTTGTCCTTGGTTCTTATCTGTCATTTGGGGGAAATCATATGCCTATCTAAGCTACTAGTGCTTTATCGCTTGGTCAATCTCCTGAGCTTAACTTGAGTTAGTTTATCAGTCCTTCTCGATGGATACTTTCTTGCTGACACTACTTGGTGTTTCCCAACACCCCAATTCTTCAGTGTTTCTTAATGCTACCAATCTGGACATCACTATGTTTCTTAACACATATTGGATCTTGCACTAATCTCTCCACACTTGCACTTTGACACTAGCACAAAGGTGTTTTCTTAACACCTAGCACCAATTACATCCTATAAAATTGAAAATGACTGAGATATGTTGAACTATTTTCTTGTGTGTTTTCTGTTATCATTGATTTTTTCTTTCTATGTCTTCTAAGGTCCCTTGATGATGTCTACTTGACTAGAGATTCACGTTGGGGGCATAACATATTTTTCTTTGATTTCTACTTGAGGTGTGATTTCAATCTTAGGTGAGGTTGGAATTATCTCCTTCTTTTTTGCTTATGTGTAGCACGTATGATGACACTACTAGTTATCTTGGCTTCTTGTGCCTTGGTATGTGTGTTATCTTACAACATTAACTTGGAAACCATGTTTAGGTCATCTTGATACTTATGTCTCGATGCTTACATGTATTTCCTAAATCTTATCTGATAAGGTCTTATTCATATCTTCACGCTTGCTCTTGCACTGATGAAGTTTGTACTAACCTCCGATGTCCCAAATGCTCAAATGATTAAAACTAATGGCTACATGATTGGTGACTTGACTACTCCAAAAGTCTTAGGCTACATTCCTAGGCTACATTCTTAGGCTGTATTTAATTCTAGGGCTACATTTAGTTTTGCATTTCTACTTCCCTTGAGCTATCCTTTATTTTCACTCCTTTCTCTCCACCAAGGCGTTCAACTACAAATCCTTATCTTTGATCCTATTCTTTAGGATCGAAAATGAAATTACAAATCTTCAAATGTAGTTGATTGCTGATGCTATCACTTCTCACTTGCATCCACCTTTCCTTCTTGGACTTCTAAGGCTCATCTTCTCCCCTTGTACCTCATTTCTATTTTGATCCCAAGGGGTCATGAAAATATGGAAAATCTTTTCATTGATCAAATCTCATAATCTAAAAATCTAGTAATTGAACCAAATCTTAAATTGATCAAGTCAATCAGGACTAAACATCATCACTCGGGGCATCTCATCTTCATCACTTCATATCAATAAGTCCTAACTCTTTAGGACCACTCCTAGGTATTTCTCTTGACCTATCTAGAGTTATATCAAGACCCTACACTAGAGGAATTCTTCCCTCAATCTCCCCTCACACCAAGATCTCACTACCAAGTGCAAACCCAATTCTACCTCCATTTACTCTCCATGGAATCAACTCTCTAAGTCCATCTTCATAAACCTCTAAACTTTATTCCTTTGGAAACTAGATGGAAGGATTTCTAATTGTTCACTTTCATTGGTTTTGAGATGATTTTGTTCCCAATCTCCTTTGGTTATGAATTGATCTCTTCAAATTTAGACAAAATGGGCTAGTGGCCTTTTTAGGCCTAATTAGGTCTCCTTACACACCTTCCAAGAAATAAATCTATAACTTTCCAAGTAGGGACCTAAACAAATTTGAGTTTCAAATACCATTTTCAAAGACCTTAAATATTTGTAGGGTTCCTAACCTCAATGTGTCCATAGATCTCCTTTCTATATTTGGGCCTATTTTTAAGGGCTATAAGCTTTTCGTAGTTATAGTGATAAATTGATCTCAAAACTCACTCCAAAATCTTTACAATCTCCTATCCCCCATTATCATGAATCTTTGACCTATGTTCTTCACTACCTTGACCTTGGATTGTGTTTACCAATCCCATAAACCTTCCATCTCTTATGTGCAACTGTCAAGCCTCCTAGTCAGGTTCACTATGACTCACCTAGGACTTGATGCCAAAATTAGGTAACCTAAAAATATGAAGACAAGACTCCATATTTAAACAATAAATACATTTCTCTGGCGTATCCCATAATGCCATACAAAACCCACCGGTGGAACTCATGCTAGAGCCATTTTTGGTCTCTCAACCTTGTATATACCAGTCAACTAGTCACATAGGAAAAATTTATTTACAAAAAGTAAAATAGAAACTACACCCTAAACTTACACACTAAAATGAACTATAAAAAAAACACTAATAAAACATGTAAATATATTTCTCAGATCAATCCATGGTTCACTTGGATGATCAAGTTCTTCTCATTGTTCCCGGTTTGTAGAGAATACCAGTGTATTAAACTTGTATAAAAGACTATTAAATCATGCCAACCTTTAGCACTGGTTAGATATGAACTTAAATAGTTCCGTGGTTCAAGAAAAAATTCCCAAGCGAACCCCTAACTGATTCTTCATGCTTTAGGACACTTAGTTGATTCTTGTCATGACAAATTTAAAAAGTTGTAAAGTTGTCATTGAAAACTTTGATAACTTTTGTTGTCAACTTCCCTTAGATCACTCTAATGATTTCAAATTGATCACAAGTGAATAAATAAACCTATTTGAACTTTTTATTTCTTCATTCCCACATATTGGGAGGTCAACTTGACCTTTGACCACTTAGAGATTAAGTTAGCAACTTTTACAAAGAAGACCAAAAGCTAGACAAGTCCTAAGAAGACCTTGGCAAACACTTGCCCAAACTTCCTAAGGACCTTCTAAGAAATCAACAAAACTTGAGACTCTTATTCAGTCCTTATTAATTAGTGACTTGGCCAAGGTCACTTACAAGCCAAAATTGAAATTAGGGTAGCCTAAAGACCCTATGTGCTCCTCCACCATTCTCCCTTGCAACAAGGAAGTCAAGTTACACCAGGAGTTATGAGATCCAAATTTATCCCCATCTTTTTGAAGTTATTCTCTACTATCCAAGCAGCTACAGATTCTAGTTGTTGTTTCCACTTAATGAGGTGTTCCATGTAGACACCATGCAACCTTGTTTTCTTCTTGACCCTTGAGTCTAGGATTCTTTCAACTTGGGGTTTTAGTTGTACAAGGATCTTGAGTTATTTTACATCTATATTCACATCAAGACTATGTTCTTTCTTTTTTATGTCAAGTCCTTTGTATTTAACCAGATCTTGTACATTGAAAACAAGAGATATGACTAGCTCATTAGGTAAGCCTATCTTATAAGCATTGTGCCCATACTTAGCTAGAACTTTACATGGTCCTACTCTCCTCATTTGCATCTTACTAAGAATACCCTTTTGGAGTCTAGCTTTGTTGAGGTGTGCCATCACCCAATCTCCAACTTCAAATTGCAAGTCTTTCCTTCTCTCATCCACTATAGCCTTGATATTTTGATTAGCTTCCACTAGAGTCCACTAAAGTCTTCATCATGTCCACTAACTTCTCCATGGGTACCTAACTCCTTGAGTTCACATACTCCCCTTGGGTGGATGCCATAAACTATCTCAAATGGGCTCTTACCAGTAGATCTACTATTACTATCATTATAAGAAAATTCAACTTGAGGTAATACTTGGTCCCACATTTTCCCATACTCCTTTGTGAGACACCTAAGAATATTTCCAAGAACTCTATTAATCACCTTTGTTTGACCATCCATTTGTGGATGATATGCTGAACCAAATGCAAGATTTATGCCCAATCTTTTCCATAAAGTTTTCCAAAAGTGCCCCATAAATTTCACATCCCTATCTGACACAATACTGATTGGTAAGCCATGAATCCTCACTACCTCTTTGAAAAAGAGATGAGAAATATAGATGGCATCATGTGTTGTTTCACAAGCTATAAAATGTCTCATTTTTCTAAATCTATCCACTACTACAAAAACACTATCAAATCTAATAGTTGTCCTTGGTAAGCACACTATAAAATCCATACTAAGGCACTCTGATGGCCTGGTTGGAATAGGTAAAGGATAGTACAACCCTACATTGGAGGATGTGCCCATAGCTTTTTGACAAACTCCACATTGCTCCACATACCTCCTTACATTTGTTGGCATCTTTGGAAAATAATAGAATCTTTGCACCAGGTCTAATGTCTTATTCAAAGAAAAATTCCCACTAAGGCTTCCATTCTACTTCTCTTGTATGAGGTTTTCCCTCATAGACCCCTTGGATACACATAGTTGATTACCTTTGAACAATAAACCATTTTGTAAAGTATAGTCAATAAATTAACTATGAAAGTGAGTCTTAAAATCAACACATACCTTGTATGCCTTTGTAAAGTATTCATCATCCTCATAGAGACCTTTGAACCCTTCTATACCAATACTTTGCAGCTGAATCTCTTGAACAGTGAGTAACCTCCAGCTAAGTGCATCTGCAACTTTATTGTTTAGGCCCTTCTTATGCTTGATAGTGAAGGTATAGGCTTGGAGAAACTCCATCCACTTGATGTTCCTATGACTTAACTTCTCTTGGGTGTTTATGTAGCTTAAATCTTGATTATCAGTGTATACTTTAAACTCCTTGGGAAAAATATAGTGCATCCACTTCCTAAGGGCTTGAATCAATGCATAAAGCTCTAAATCATAAGATGAATACCTTGATTTAGCTTCATTCAACATTTCATTTAAAAATGCCACCAGTATCCCTTCTTGGTTAAGGACTTCTCCCATAGCTATGTTACTTGCATCACATTCCACAATAAACAACTTATCAAAACTTGGCAATACTACGATGGGTTGTGTATCCACCTTTTGTTTCAGCTACTCAAATCCTTCATTAGCCTCCTTTGTCCATTTGAAATTGGTTTTGAATCCACCTTTTATGGTATCCAGTAGAGGTACACATATCTCATTGAATCCTTTAATAAACTTCCTATAAAACTGATCCAACCCATGAAAACTCCTTACATCAGTCCCTATTTTGGGACTGGGCCAATTAAGGATAGCTTCTACCTTACTTAAATCCATTTTTAAGTCACCTTGGGAGACTACAAAACCTAGGTAAACTATTTCTTGTTTCAAGAACTCACTCTTTTCTAGGTTAATGGCTAGCTTCTCTTCATGCAACCTTTTAAGATAACTTCTAGGTGTTTCATGTGTTCTTCTTTTGTCTTGCTAAAGATGAGGATATCATCTAAGTATACCACTACAAAACTTTCTATATAATCCTTCAAGACTTCATTCATTAGTCTCACAAATGTACCAGGTGCATTTGTAAGCCCAAAGGGCATAACTAACCATTCATAAAGAACCGCTGTGATTTTAAAATCTAACTTTTGTTCATCCCCCTCTTTCATCCTAATTTGATGGTACCCACTCTTAAGATCAATTTTAGTGAAGTACCTAGACCCTCCAAGAAAATCCATAAGATAATCTATTCTAGGGATAGTAAATCTTACCTAATTTTTATCCTATTTATTGCCCTAGAATTAGTACATAATCTCCACTTACCCCCTTTCTTGGGTGTCAATACCATTGGGACAACACATGCACTTATGCTCTTTTTTATTATCCCTTGATCAAGTAACTCTAGGACTTGTCTTGTTATCTCCTTGTTTTGGTCTGGTCTCATCTTGTAGGCTTCTTTGTTAGGCAAGGATGCCCCTGGTATGAAGTCTATTTTGTGACTAATTTCTCTTTGAGGCGGTAGAATGGCTGGTGCTCCATCACTAATGATGTCTTTGAGATGCTCCAACAATTTCCTCACTTCCACAAGTACAAGTGTTTATTGAGGTTTATCTTCCTCCTTAGGTTTGACAAGAATGACCACTCCAACACCTTCTTTTTCTTTAAGTTCATGCAAGAATTCCTTACCACTCATGAGAAATACATTATTATCCCCTAAATTTTTTGCTCCTTCTTCAACAAGGGACTGTATCCTATAGGTGACCCCATTCTTATTGAAGGTATACAATATTTTCTTCCCATGATGGACTGCATCTTGGTCATATTGCCATGGTCTTCCTAACAATAGATGGAAAGAATCCATTGATAATATATTACATAGCATCTTGTCTTGATATTATCCTATGAAAAATTCAACCCACACTTGTTTATTTAGTAAGATATTTTTCCCTTTATTAAGCCAAGTAACTTTGTAGGGGTGAGTATGAGGTATCCTAGTGAGTTTCAACTTTTTTACTGCCTGCTCTGAGATAATATTATCTGTAGATCCTGAGTCTATGATGAATTTTCACATCTTTCCAAGGATCTTGCAATTGATCCTAAATAGTTCCCTTGTTTATTTGGGTTCCTCCTTGGCCAGTTCCTTGATCAAGACCCTTCTAAACATGAGATTCTCTCCATTTTCTAAATCAAGACTCACTTCCAGAGCTTTAAAACTTCCAAATTCCTCTTGAGCATAGGATATCTTCTTCTCTCCTTGTGAACTTGATACTTTATCAGGGTATATATAGGCATGGTGGCCTAATTGACCACAATTGTAGCACTTCATGCTTGCAAAGTGAGAACCTCTACCCAAACCTCCAAATCTGCCTCTTCCACCACTATTGAAACCTCTTCCTCTACTAAAATTACATCTTACTTGACTCACTATATTTTTCATTCATCTTGGCTTTACCATGGTTCTTTGGTTCATTACCTCTGCCACTATAATTGCCTCTATGACTCCCTCTTGAGTCTCTTCCTATTTCTCTGCCTCTTGAAGTAGTTTCTTGTTTCTTTCCACCTTTTTCTTCCACTTTCATGGCCAATTGATAGCACCTATGGATAGTAGTGGGGCTTAATAAGATGATATCCTCTTGGATACTCCACCTAAGTCCATTCAAATATCAAGCTACCTTGACACTTTCTTCTTCTTGGATCTTGGATCTCAAGAATAGCTTTTGGAATTCTTCAGTATAGGCTGCAACATCCAATTCCCTTTGCCAAAGGTTTTTCCTCTTCATATACAATTGGATTTCAAAGTCTTCTGGAAATTATTTCTCCTTGATCTTGGTTACGATAGCCTTCCAAGTAGCTATGGGATTATTTCCTACCTTTTCCCTTTCAGTTTGATGGAACTTCCACCAAGTTAATGTTGGTCCCGTCGTCCTAGATTTTTCCACCTTCACCTTTTGAGCCTCAATAACTCCTTCAAAATAAAAATGGTTCTCCATCTCCTCTATCCATTCAATCACCAATTCATGGTCCATCTTCCCACTAAACAAAGGTACCCATTCAAGATATTTTCCTCCAATGGATTTGATAGCTTTGAGAAAAAGGCTCTTCTTGCATAGGTAGATCAGGTTCAGGGACTTCATCATATTCATCTACTACCTTAACCTTGTCTCCATCTTCCTTCAATTTCTCACTTACCAATTTGGTCTTTTCTTCCACTTGTCCTAGCTTATCTCTAAGAGCTTCCAATTCTTCTCTAAGAATTCAATTCTCTTCTTTCTGCTCTATTACTTCCCTAGCTAACTCTTCATTTGTCACCATGGTTGACTCACCCATTGATTTTGACATATACCTCCAGCCCAAACCTTGTTAGGCTCTAATATCAATTTGATAGGGAGGTCTCTTGACAACAAGTCCTAACTCTTTAGGACCACTCCTAGGTATTTCTCTCAACCTATCTAGGGTTCTATTAGGACCCCAAACTACAAGAATTCTTCCCTCAATCTCCCCTCACACCAAGACCTCACTACCAAGTGCAAACCCAATTCTACCTCCATTTACTCTCCATGGACTCAACTCTCTAAGTCCATCTTCATACACCTCCAAAATTTATTCCTTTGCAAACTAGATGGAAGGATTTCTAATTTTTCACTTTCATTATATTTGAGATGATTTTGTTCCTAATCTCCTATGGTTATGATTCAATCTCTTCAAATTTAGCCAAAAAGGGCTAGTAGCCTTTTTAGGCCTAATTAGGTCTCCTTACACATCTTCTAGGCAATAACTTTGTAAATTTCAATGTAGGGCCCTAAACAAATTTTTGTTTTAGATACCCTTTTTGAATATCTTAAAGAGTTTTAGGTTTTCCTAACCTCATAATGTTCGTATATCTCCTTTCGATATTTAGGCCTATCTTTAAGGGTTATAAGATTTTCTTGGTTACATTAATAAATTGATCTAAAAAATATAGCATATCCCACAAGGCTGCACTTTGAATCTTCTATTTTAAATTATTCAAGTCACTAATCCTCAATGCTAATTTGATGAGCATCATGAGGAGGATTAAACTTGCTCCAACTAGGAAGCTATGAGTCACTTCTTGAGATCTCCTCTTCGATGGATTCTCTCAAGTGTAATGGTTCATACAAGTGTGTCACACTTTTGATCACACAAATATTACATAGGATCTTATCCTTGTACCCTCCTATATTGAATTCTACCCAAGCCTATTCATTGAATACAAAATGTTGCCCCTTATTTAGCCAACTAACCTTGTAGGGATAAGAATGTGGAATCCTTTCCCATTTTAGTTTATTTACTACCTCAAAAGAAACTACATTATCTGTAGAAGAAGAATCAATAATGTTTTTACATAACTTAACTTGCACCTTGTAATTAATTCTGAAGAGTTCTCTTCTTTGAGATGCCTCCTCCTTGACTAGTTCCTTCAATAAAGTCCTCCTAATCATCATACTTTCTCCAACTTCTTATGCTAACTATACCTCAAGTGAATTCACACTTGCTACTTTCTCTTGAGAATAGTTTACCCTTCTCTCACTACCTTGTGAAGTGGAGGAATTTTGTGGACACCTATAAGCAGGGTGCCCCAACCAACCACAATTGTATTATTTTATTCCAGAGAACTTGGATCCTCTTCTTCATCCATTAGTCCTACCACCATTTAACCCCCTAAATTTGTAGCTCGTAATCTACTACATGAGTCTCCCATCTCTTCTCTAAGGTTAGACTCCCCTTGGGACCCTTGGCCTTGTCCTCTACCACAATAGCTACCTCTTCCCCTAGAATTCCTTCCTCCTTTGCCTCTATTATTCTATTCACTCCTCTTCAAATTCTCCTTCACTCTAAGGGCCATTTGAAAACATTTTTTTACTATATCGAGAGAGAAGAGACAAATATCCTCTCAGATATTCATCCTTAGGATATTAAAGTATCTAGCCACTCTCTCTAGCTCATCTTCATGTTTCTTGGATCTAAGATTTAATTTATGAAACTCTTTTGTATAGGACTTAACATCTAAATCCCTTTGTCTAAGATTTTGGAGTTTCCTAAATATTTTTACTTCATAATCCATGGGTAGAAACTATGTTTTGATCTTTGTCTTCATCATCTCCCAAGATGATATCATATTATTTCCTTCCTTCACCCTTTCTCCTTGAACAAAGTTCCACCACAAAAAGAGCATAACCCCTCAACTTTCCTTTATCTATTCTGACCCTATCACCTTTAGGCACTTTATTAAGTTCAAAATGTTTTTTTAGGGATTCCACCCACTCTATAACCTTATCATCCATGGTTCCTCCATACATTGACAATCTGTCAATATGATCTCCTCTCACTAATTTTAGAGCCTC
Organism: Chamaecyparis obtusa; assembly: GCA_027943335.1. Classification (NCBI taxonomy): domain Eukaryota; kingdom Viridiplantae; phylum Streptophyta; class Pinopsida; order Cupressales; family Cupressaceae; genus Chamaecyparis; species Chamaecyparis obtusa. The sequence continues at coordinate 166,466 of BSBK01009308.1, read as the reverse complement.
TATAAAATATCTTTGATATAGAGGAAACTCCCTTGTTGGTTTAGGGGTTTATTCTTGCTCCCATTCCTCTTCTATCTTTCCCTCATATTCATCACCTCTGTCTCTGTCACTAGACTTCTTGAACTCCTCTAGCTTTACTACAAACATTTATTCCATCATCTCCCTGATGGCTTCTTGAGACATGGCTTTAGGAGGCATTGTATTGGCCTCAACTTCCACTTCTTGTTCTTCTTCATACATACACTTCCCAAAAAGAGATCTTGTCTTCTTTCATACCAATATTATTGGGAGAGGCTAGGTTGTAAGACAATTCTTGTGGAAAAAAAGTCTAACCCATAAGTTTCTCCTTATATAGGGCTCACTACCCAACGAGTGTCTCCTTGATAGCCTTGAGGCAAACTCAAATAATCCTATAAGGCCCTTCAACACACCCGTCTCTAAACCAAAACCTCTCACTGAGAACACAACTCTTCAATTACTCACTCCCATTGACCCAAATCTCCTTGCAAATGGGCGATGGTTACAATTCATGGGATTATAACTTAGAAATGGGTGGAATGGGATCCCATTTTCTTCTTGGACTCAACACAACCCAAATTGACCTCTCAATCCCTTTGAAAAGACTTGGAAATACACAAAGACAATTAGATCTAGTAGATAAGGCCTAATTGCTAGTAGGTCTTCTCTACAAGTTTTCAAGGCTTAGCTTTACAATCTTCCAAAGGACCCCCTACTTAGGCCACCTTTCCTGACACCCTTTATGGACTTCTATCAACACCCCAACTCCTAGTTTTTGAATCCCTCAATAGAGGTATTGTCCTTCATAGGGATAGTTGGGCTAATAGTCCTAATTAGGGTAGTTTTACAAAGAAACCCTTTGGAAATGAATACTCCCTACACTCATGACCCTTTGACCACTTAGAGAGACACCCAAAAAGACACAATACACCATTGATTCACACCAATCCACTCCACCCTTCCTTCTGCAAGTCAATTTGTAGATACAGTCATGTCGAGCACATACAGATGCTTAACTAAGACATCAAACTCCTGACAACTCCCTTATTATTCCTTCCCAAAAATAGATTATTATTAAATTACATTCTCCTAACTTGGATTTCACCCAGGGTTGTTGAATTTCCATGGTGAAATCTCAATATAGAGACATTTGATTGAGAAACCCTAGATAAGGGTTAAGTTCTAAAGCAGTTTCAGTAATTTTCTTGTGGAATGCACTAAGATTCACAAAAATGAATTAGATAAAGTGAATTGAAGTATTAATGCACCCTTCTATTTGACCATGAAACCAAATTTACAGATCTAATCACCAATAATATGTGCCAAACATAAAGGCAGAGAAATACGTAGGAAAAACACATAAATTTCTTATTGCTTGATCACCAAGACTTCTCCAGAATCTCCAACCCATAAATCCTTGGAAAAAAGGCTTAAAATACCCATAAAAAACTCTCCCCAACTATTATTTGAAACTTCCTAACTGTTGGGGCCATTTTGCAAAAAGTTACTCCAAAGTTGCAAAAGTTGTGTACTAGCTTTTTGTGCAACTTTGGCAATTTTGACAAATTTTGCCCTATAGTGCCTCTAACTCCTTAGAGACCCTCCTAATGAAAAAATCAAGTCATTTTACAATACATAGGGCCTATTATGGCCATTAAAACCTATTTTAATGCTTCTAGACCAAATTACATATTTTGAGCCTATTGGGCACAAATGCCCTAAAGGTCATTTTGACCCAATTATTGACTCCCTACATAGGCTTATAATTATTCATTATTACTTTCAAGACCCATAGGGTCACATAATCTTCCCACTCCTCTAATAAAAACCAAAAACCATTAGCCCCTAACTTGGTGCTCTTGCACCATGTTGTCCTTGTCCTTGTCCTTGAACAATTTTCTCTCGCCTCTTTAAGGCATTGCTTAATGTTGTTCTACTTATCTTTAATGACTTTCTTTTTTTTCTTATTAAATGATATTATTTCATTTCCTTTCCCATTATGTTTGATGTGAGGAAACAATGAGTAACATTAGCATCTTTAGTGCATGTTTTCAAACCAATGGCTTGGTATGCATCAAATAGATTTCTCACAATTGTTCTTTTACTACTATTTTTGGATGTTCTTAACCCCAAAAGTTTTATTGTCTCTCTAAATTCTATATTTTAATCATTTCAACAACTAATTGGAATCTTCCACTTTGGTTTAAGTTCTCAAAATAGTTATTCCAGATTCTTCTAACCGTTCTCTACAAGTTCTTTCAAAAATGTGATCATGCATAGACACACACACACACATCATATATGTAAATGTATACACAAGTGTAGTGTATTACACATTTACAAGAAAATGTTTTTATGTCTTCATAACCCGTACGGGTTATGTAGATTTGGAAATTGTATTTTTTATTTTTTAAAACTTGAGTAGGTTATTTTATATCAAAACCATACAGGTTTTGACTTGGTAAAAGGGTTGGGAAATGACCCTAAGCCTGCAAGCCCATTTTCCCTCCATTTTTGTCCTTTTACATGTTTTTTCAACTTCTAACGTGATTTCTTGACTTCGTCATCATTAGGTTTACAAATGATCAAGTGGGTGTCTCTAAAATTACCCTCATACCCTCACACATCTTCTCATCTTTTTGACCATATAAATTTTTCTATTTTTGGACAACATTAGCATAGTAAACTTTAATTTTCTTTATTGATGCCTTGACAGCCCTCATAGACATATGTCTATCATTTTCGTAATAAATTTTGATCTACTTGACCAAAGTCAAAATAAATTATATATTACTATTCTACATTAGATTTTATACACTTTTAAGAAAAGAAGTTTGCATCTTGGATTATTTTGATGCAAGTTATTCCTAGGGCACGAACATGTACTAGATTTTTAGGATGTGGTCAATTCAAAAAATCATAAAAAAATACTCAATGGAAAATTACAAAAAAATACACAACTTCTTGATCTCACTCTTATCTATCATCCTACCAAAGGGTTTTACAAAATACTAAATTTAACTATATATTTTGTGAAGCACACGAAAATAGCTATGTTATGTTTTTCTAAAAAAGTCAGGAATATTTTCTTATGCATGATATGTTTTACCCTCTTACTCTTATCCATTTTTAAAAAACTTTAGTAGTTTACAAACTAGATTCATAGTACTACAATTATTATTATTTGCACAACTCCTAGTTTTGAGTGTATGACCCTCAAATATCTTTGTGAAGTTCAGGTTTACCTGATTTTAGAAAACAAAAGTGGCCTTCTATACTCCCCCTTTTTGTAAACCATCTCGGTATACTTACCCATGTTAAGACCTAAATCATAATAATCCCTCACCAAATGATGTAATGTAACATGTGAACCAACAAGAAGGTCAACCACAGGTCAGGGAACATCAAGATATGAGACACAAAGCTTCGTCGATTGGGAAAATCCTTTTCAAGACTAGTAAAACATAGACTAGTCGTGAAATGTGAAGAATAGTGAAGTCCCACCAAGAATCCAAGGTATCTCAAGAATAGAGAAAACAATTGAGGTATGAATGTAGGTGAAGGTAAAACATGATGCTACAAACACTCCTTGAGGTGCACAACAAAAAATGATCCAAACTGAAGGAAAGCTAAAAGAAATTCAAAGATTGACAACTGAAGAACATAAAAAATAAATATTTTTGGTTGAAGCAAGATTGCCAAGAACCTTAAATGCTCATGCATTAGACACCCAGGGTTATAATAAAAGTGATTCTCCCACTTTCCTAGGGATAAAGGAAAACTAATAAGGTCAACCTTAGCCTGATAAATCTATCAAGAGTCTTCAACTAGTCTGTTCTTCCATTTTACAAGATACTCCTTATATTGTCTACCTCTGGTACTTCTACCAATTTTGTTATCCAAAATCTATTCTATCTCATCCAAATGCTTCTTAGGGTATGAATATTCAACATATAATCCATCTGGTATATGAATATTTATCTCATGATACCCATACACGTCTACAATATTGAATATAGGTGATATATCCATATCCTTTGGCAATTCCACTTCATAAGCATCCCCTGAGTCAAATCTCCATAAAATATAACATGGTCCAAACTTTCTCATCTTTAGCTTATTGTAAGTTCAAACTGGAAATATACCCTTCTTCAAATAAACCATCACTTTAGCACCTATTGCAAACTCTTTATGTCTCCTTTTCATGTCTACCTTCTTCTTGCACTTCTAGTTTATTTTCTCTAAATATTATTTAAATTCATCATGCAATGATCTCATAACCTTGAAAAACTCTTCTTTTTATGCACTCCTCTTAACCTCCTAATTTATATCCCTTAATTATGATACTCCCTTAGGATGCATGCTTGTGACTATCTAAATGGCATCTTCCATGTACTTCTATTCACTAAATTTTTATATGCAAAGTCTTCTTGTGCTAAGACCAAATCCCATTACCAGGATTTTCTCCAACAAAATACCTTAGCAAATTCCCCAAAATCTTGTTTAATGCTTCTCTTTTTCCATCTATTTATGCATGAAATGTAGAGCTAAAACTCAACTCAGTATCCATATTCCTCCAAATTATTTTCCAAAAGTAACCATCAATCTTTCTATCCTATTCTGAAACTATACTCTTAGGAAATCCATGTAATATGACAACTTGTCTAAAAAAATAAATCTACTACATGCACTCTATCAATGGTCTTATTACAAGGAATGGAATGTGACATCTTAGAAAACCTATCCACAACCACAAATATTGATTCATTACCTCTTTGTGTCCTTGGTAACACAAGTATGAAATCCATGCTAATGTCTTCACATGGACAATTAGGTATTGTCAAAGGTGTATACAATCTAGTATTCTAACTACTTCCCTTAGCCACTTGACAAACTCTACAAATCTAAACAAATTTTATAACATCTTTCTGAATCTAAGGCCAGAAATAATTCTCATTCACCAAAGCTACTATCTTGTCAATACAAAAATATCTGGCTAATCCTCTATAATATTTTTCTTTAATCAAATTATGCCTCATTGAACTCCTAGGATAGATAACTAAGATCCTCTAAATAACATACCTTCTTGAATGAATTAATCCAACCACTTTCTTCAATCATCTACCATAGTCTTTGTGCAAGATCTCCAAGGTTCTACAAAATCAGGGTCACCCTCATACAAGGTCTTTAGCTCATCAAATCCTAATACAATAACCTTCATCTCTATCAATAAATTCATTCTTCTACTCAAGGAATCAACAACTCTATTTGTCTTACAACTCCTATTCTTTAACAAAAATTTATAGCTCTACAAGAATTCAACCCATCTCATATATCTTTGATTCAATTTATATTGTTCAAATACTGAAATGCTTGATGATCGATGTACAACACATTCCTTCAGAAATAGGTAATATCTCTACTTCTTCAGAGCCTAAACTATGGTATAAAATTCCTAATCACAATCTGAATATCTTCTCTTGGCATCATTCAACTTCTCATTAAAATAAGAAATAGATCTACCCTCTTGAGTTAATAGGCCCCCTATTGCATTCCCACTCACATCACAGTCTACTTGAAATACCTAATTGAAAACGTGTAAGTCTAACACGGTTGTTCAGTTACCTTTTTTTTATTGTTTTAAAACTCCTTTGTGCTCCATGTGTCCACTTGAATTCCTTTCTATCCCCTCTCATTGTCTCATTCATAGGATTACAAACCAAATTAAAATTCTTGATGAGCTTTTGGTTGAAACTAACCAATCCATGAAATGATCTTACCTCTCCAACACTTTCAGGTGTAGGCCAGTCAATAATTTATTTAACCAAGTCTCAAGATCTGTCTTAAAACCATCTACCAAGATCACAAACTCCAAGTACACTATCTCCTCTTTCATGAAATAATACTTTTTTATATTTATTAACAACTTACATTCCCTTAATCTCTTCAATACTTATTTCAAGTGCAAAAAATGATCCTCCCTTCTTTTACTGAAAATTAGAATGTCATCAAGGTAAAAAATTACAAACTTACCCAAGAATTTCTTCAACACCTCATTCATAAGACTCATGAAAGTACTTTGCACATTGGTAAACCCAAAATAAATCACTAACCACTCATACAATCCTTCATTTGTCTTGACTATTGGCTTTCATTCATCACCTTCTCTAATTTTAATTTGATGATAACCACTCTTCAAATCAATCTTTTTGAAATACTTCACTCCACTTAAACAATCCATCATATTATCCATCCTAGGTAAGAGAAACCTATAATTTACTATGATCCTATTAATATATATAATTAGTACACATCCTCTACTCTCCATTCTTCTTTGGTGCTAATATTGTAGGTAAAATAGAATAACTCAAACTTTCTCTAATTAGGCCCTTTCTCAGTAAATCTTGTATTTGTCTATTCAATTCTTCATTCCCTATAGGTGTCATTTGATGTTCTATTTTATTAGGTAAACTAGCTGTAGGAATCAAATCCATACAATGACTACTACTCCTCATAGGGGGAAATCCATCAGGCACATTATCTTAGATTATGTCTTCATACTTGATCAACACCTCTTTTATTTCTATAGGTTGTTCTTCTTCTGAGTTCAAATGAAACTTATTAGGAATCAAATCATAGCACATACTATCATTCTTCAAACCATGAAAGAATTTTCTTCCCTCTACCAAACAAAATCTAACCCTGGTACAAATCTCACACTTAGAATTATCAACTAGTGGACTTGTCTTTTCTCATTTGTAAAAATGGTATACTTATTCCTTCTACAATCTTGTAAGGATTGTTTATCATACTACCATGGTCTACCCAAAAATATATGACACACTTCCATAGGCATTATATCAAAAAGAAATTCATCCTGATAGGATCCTATTTTCATTTTCACCAAACATTTCTCACTTACCAGTATCTTGTGATCATCCTTTATCCATGCAATTTGATAAGGATTTAGGTGCTTCTACCTCTATAACTACAACTTGTTTACCAATTCCTTTCAATCTAAGTTATTTGAACTCCCACTATCAATGATCACTTTGCAACATTTTCCTACAACTTTGCATTTGGTCTTGAAAAAACTCTTTCTCAATAGCTTTTCTTGATCCATCTCCTCGTGTCATAGGGACCTTCTCATCATAAGTGCTTCTCTATCCTCTAGTTGATTTAAAGATTTAGTAGATTCCTCCTTTTCATAAGAATATCTACCCTTTCTCTCAGTCCTCTAGTTTGAATTTCTTTTTGTACATTCAAAGGCTTTGTGTCCTCCACATTTACAATAGGTTCCTCTAAATGTTCTTCTACTTGAACCTCCTCCTCTATGGAAAATTTTTTCATCTCTTTGGTATGAAATTTCTTCCTTAACTTATGTTTTACCTTTTATCAGATCTCAATAAGATCTTCCTCCTCCTACAAATGTTCTTCCTCTTTGAGATCTTCCACCTCTTCCTCTTTTTCTTTGCTCTTTCATTTTGTTCATTTTTTCTTCTTCCTTCAAGGTATATTGGTAAGGCTCTTCTATATTGTGCAATTTATCTAGACTCATTTCATCTTGAATTGAAACCCTTAAACCATTCAAGTATCTATCTACTCTCTCAACCTCATCATTTGTATGACTAGACCTGATATCCAACCTATAAAATTATTCGGTATACTCCTTCACACTAAGGTCCTTTTTCTTTAGGTCTTGAAATTTACTAAAAAAACTTACTTGATCATCAATAGGTAAGAACTTGTCCTTCAATTTGTTCACCATCTAATCCCATGATTTGATTTTTTCCTTGCCTCTTCTCTACCTATCAGTCTATAAATTTTCCCACCATAGGGATGCATGTCTTCTGAATTTTGTGTAGTTCACCTTCTTAGCTTCATCAGTGCATTCATAGTCACATTATTTGTCCATATTAGTGATCCAATCAAGAAATTCATCTGAATTCAACTTCTCATCATAATCAAGTGGATTGAAATGTGATCTTGCATTAACCCTAGTTAGGTCTCTTAAGAATCTGTCATCTCCTTGATCAAGTTCAGGTTTCTCTTCACCTTCTTTGGTGGCTTCTTCAGCTCCTTCCTCTTCTTCATCACTTACATCTTCAATGTGTCGACCTCTCCTCTGGTTCATTTCCATAGCTTTCAATATAGCTACAATTTGTCTCAACATTTCCAATATTTATAGATCAACATTTTTCCTTCTTACACCTCTAGCATGTCCTCTATGAGCCATCTTAGATGAATCATTTATAATTGTAGGCTAGATCCTCACTCTACCACCCCACAAAAAATTGATTCAAGATTTCAAGGGCTCGAGAACAAAGACCTTACCTCCATAAGGAACACAACCTTTCTCTAATACAAAATGATGCAGCTAAGGATATGAGAGATCTCAAAGAAATCAGTCCAATCCTTGCATCATGAGTCACGCAACAAAAGAAACAAGAAATAAGAGATAATAATGTAAGATCAACCTTCAATTACCATGAAATATAGTACAATGAATATTCAACATGTAGTCTTACATTCCATGCATACAGGTTTTCCATGAATCTATTGTGATCTTCCATTGAATGCTATTCTTCTTTTTCTCTAAAAACTACTAACTCTAAGTTTCCTTAGGATGAATTACAATAGCTTAGAAATACTTCACAAGCATCAAGTCATTTTGAGAAGATTACTTTCTCCAAGAACAATAAAACATATTACATTATTGGTCAAGACCTATCATAAGAATCCCTCACCAAATGATGTAACATAATGTGCAAATCAATAAGAAGGTTAGCCACAAGTTAGGGAACATCAAGATATGATCCATGAAACTTCGACGATCGGGAAAATCCTTCACAAGACTAGAAAAACATAGACTAGCTATGAAACGTAAAGAACAGTGAAGTCCTATCAAGAATCCAAGATATCTCAAGAATGAAGAAACCAATTGAGGTGAAAACCTAGGTGAAGGTAAAACATGATGTAGGAAAATCTTGATGCAGGTGAAGATAATTAGTTTACAAATGTAGTAGGGAAATCATGATTAACATCAATAATCTCATACATATCATCGAAACTATTAGCATGAACACCATTTTCATTAGAAACATTGAAACCATCATCATCAAGAGTATCTTCTTCATCTAAATTAACCACAATCAAATCTCTAATACAAAAAGAATCATCATGTTTACGTAATTTTATTTTATTTATATTAACTTCCTCTGTTGGGCTATGCATAGGTTGGTCAAAGAGAATCAATTCATCAATAGGTGTCTTAAGGGAGGAAATATTATGGGTGGCGATTATGGGTACAATGGTTACATTTGGTTTTGTTTGAAACTTGGGTTTCTTTAGTATCAATCAACATTGCACCATTTTCTCCTTTAAGAGGAAGAACAGAAGGAACCACAATAGGTTGAGAGATAGAACCTTTAGGGAATTTATAGGATATAAAAGGTGGAACTAAATAATAAATAGGAGGTATGGAAGGTTTAGGAAGAAGTTCAAGTCTAGGGCAAGGAGATTGAACCATATGAGAATTGATAAGTTTAAAAGTCCTTTTGGATTTGAATTTTTGATAGAATAAGAATAAATTATCTTTGCAAGGTTCAATTGGTTGAGGCATGCTAGGCCAAAAGAATTAAAGGTCAAATTTACCTCAATTGGCTAAAGGCTACTATAGGCTATGGTTAATCATAATGATTTATCCATTATGGGGAAATTTCAAGAACTTATGGATGTGTTACCCAAATTTCCCTATCCCATACAAATTTGGCCATAGGCTGGGAGGTCCAATATTTTGTAAACCATGTTGAAACCTCTGAGAAATTTTCATGGTTTCCATCTCCCCTTCTAGTCTCTGCAAATATTTTATCTCTCTGGTCTGCAAGCTTTTCAATTCAAAAATGTGACCGTTGGCAAAAAACCCCAAAAGAATTAAACCCTAAACCCTTTAGCCTGTCATATTTCATTGTTACCTTTTCGGTCACTTAAGGGCTTCTTTTTCCACGTGCATTTTATTTCCTAATTGGTCGCGAGATCGCGAAGTCCTTAACATCCAGCGACCTGGCGAGCGGTTATTGTTTGTTTAGTAGTCCCATTTCTGAGGCAGTTAAGATCCGAGCAAGATTGACGACTATCATTATACCATTGGGTAAAGGTGACACCTTTTGAAGTGTTGTAGTATAGCGACAACTGTTGATCTTCATCCCAACACAACACTTCAGTTGTCAGTGGGTCCACTGCCACTTAGTTCGAGGTGTTTGCTCCTGATTGGTCGAAGGTTCATGATGTGGAAGTTTGTCAGTGGGCTTGAGGTCTTTGGATTATGAGGCAAGTTAAAGCTCAGACATAATCTATGATTTTTTTTATACCACTTGAAAAAGATACATGTTGTTTAAGGCTACAGTATAGTGACAACCGTCCGATGAAAGGTTAAGGATGTCGTGGGTCTATGTTGCCAGGAGGTGCTGAGGTGCTTGATTCTTATTGGTTGCTAGGCAGAACAGTTGGCATTTGTCAGTGGGTCTGAGTATCTTAAGTGAGGTGGCAGTTGATGAAGATCTATGGTTGTCACATGATCGCAAGGAATCTTCTGAGCCCATGCGATCATGCGACAACCGTCCGATGCAAAGTGGATTCTTCTGCCCTTTGAGGTGTCGGTCATGTTGATGTGGTTGTTTTTCATTGGTTCCTGACTGATGATGTGGCCATTGACTTTTCAAAGGGTTTGTGACTATTTTAAGGGTTGGTCTGAACCGTTTGATCTACCGAGAAATGCTGATATCGATGACCACATTTTAAACTGAGCCTGCTAGCTGTTGTTTTTCAAATTTGAATATTTCCGCAGGGGTTTTGCCAGTGTTTGATCCAGTAGGCCATGAGCGACAAAGGGGTAGCTCAAAATTTATGTTCTCAGGACAGTTGCAGTTGGGAGGATGATGAGGAAGATCTGGTGGTCGTCGCTTGCTAATTTCTCAAGGTACCATGTCGGTGTTCTTGCGCTAAAGAAGCATTAAAAGGTTGGTGCCACCTGTGGCCTTCTGTACTTCAAAATACAAATGTTTACCAGGATCAGATTTTAGACATTTATGATGAGCCTGACTTACAGAGATAAGGGTCATGGTTATGGCGTGAGGTTTTCAACTTGCAGAGGTGGACACGCAAGATATCTGATCGGCCATGATACTTTCAGAGATGCATTTATGATCAAACATGACATAGTTAGGGTTTTGATTATTATATGACAATCCATGTAACCCTAATTAGGTTTTGGCTCCTACCTATGTGCAAAAGGAGATGTATATATTAGTTTTTTTGGAGCTTTTAGAGCTTAGAGTTTACATTTGTAAAAGAGAGATTTTTCTTTTTGAGGAGTTATCTGAGGCATTCTTTCTGCCCTCTAGCTTCTGCATTTTGTAACCTTTCATTGATGTTTAGATATTGCAAAGGTAACTTGTGACATACTTTCTATCCCTGTCCCTTGTCTGAATTTTCTCTTAATGAGTTAAAGTATATGTATGTTTTCAGTAATATCTTAGGGTTATTGATCCCTCTTTCTTTCTACAATTCATGTGTATTCCTGTGGGTGATTTGATTTGAATGACCTTGTGGGTATACTTCAACCCCCTAACAATCTGTCTCATTCCTATACCTAGTTGCAGAGGTGAATGTTTGTTTGCAGGTCATAGATTGTGTCTAAATTCTTCAGAATGCTATTGTTTGTGAAATTCTCTCTTTCCCTGAATAGCCTCTTTCTATTGCAGACCTTTCTATGAAATATTGATGCAAACCTATTTAGTGAGTTGTCATCTCCTAGACCTAAGTTTGTGCACTGATTTCATCCTCCATACTGTAATTCATACCATCTTTTCGGTGTATCACCTAGTAGGATAGTTTTCTTTCAGTTATTTCCCTTTCATGCATTCCTTCTATCCCTTTTCCCCTCAAGAATTTACTTTCCTGTCAAGAAGAAAATTAAGGTGATTATCCAAGAGGAACTAGCCTAGAACTTGGAGGTCTCATCTCAGTTAGCATAGGTGCCACAACCTAGAGATGATTCCCATGTTATACAAAGTTATCAAGACCAAGAGAGATTGAAACAAGGGTGCAAACTTAGTGTATAACAAGATGAGAGAGATAATAGTGTTGATAGATTAAGTGATCCAAGGAAGGCCAAGTCTATATTAAAATTGATTAGAAGTTGGGATGAAAAAAACCTAAAGATTTCTTCCCAACTTCAATGGGAAAGGTAATATAATTACGAGTGGGACAAGTGAAACCATTAAAATTCTTAATCATAACATCTGATTTGTCATAGGAGTCTTACCAGAGGTGTCTCATGTAAATATTTTCTTCAATTATAACATTCATCGTGCAAGTAGGATCTATAAGGAATTCAATAAAGGAAGACTATTAACCTTTGCAACAATGTAAATAGGACCATCATGTATCGTAATAGTCTCCTTAGGATCAAATGTAATGCAAAGATCAGGTGTTGATTTGGGTTTTGGTTTGGATTGATCAATAAGGTTGACAACATTATTGGCCTCAATACACTAATTTTCATGTTTCACAATAGTAGGAGGGTCAAAAATATTGGAGAAGATGGCAAGGAATGGATAGACTCAATGGTATTTGTAGAATGACAAGGTAAGGAATTGGTATATGCTTGAAAGTTTTGGTTGTGAGGGGAAATAGATTTGTTTCCTTGATCATTAACACCCTCAACATATATAGCATTAGAATCAATAAGGTCTTGGATGATAGATTTCAAATGGAAACATTTTTCAGTATCATGACAAGGTTGGTGATGGTATTGGAAAAAAACTTTGGTATTAAAGTTTTTGGAGGATTTTTTTGAAGGATCAATTAGTTAATGGAAGTGTTAAGAATTGTCATTAATCAAATTCAACATCACATTACGCAAAGATTTAGAAACAGGTGTAAAATTACGAGAAGGTATAGAAATTGATGAAAAAAGAGCCACACCTTTGGATGTTGTTGCCACTTGTGCATCAATAATATTTGATGAATTTTTTAGGTTTTTGAAACTTTGGGAATGGCTAGGATGTGGCATCACTCTTATAAATTGGAGTCATTGGAGTGGTGCTCTCAACGTGACTCACTTGAAGCTAATAGTTATGAAGCACTACACCAATTGAGTAAAGGAAGAGAATTTAGAAAGAAAAATATTATCTCTAATGTATTTTTTATAAATTAACAATGAAAATACATTAAACATCAACATTAAGAACATGATAAGAAATATGAACATACAAATGTTTAAATCTACAAATGAAATTAGTCACTTTTTCTTTAACACTATTTTTCCAACATTAAATTAGTCAAAGAAATCTTAGGAGCAATATTGTTTTGAAATTGTTTAATAAAAAAATTAGCAATTTTTTGAAAAGAATCAATAGAATAAGAAGGTAATGAATAATACCATTGCAAGGCCTTATATCTAAGTTTTGTAGTAAACAATTTAGTCACGAGTTTATGATCATGAGATAAGTTGCCACACAATGTTTGAAATGCTTTCATGTGAGTAAAGGGATCAACTTTCCAAGTATAAGTCTCCAAGCAAGGTATTTACATGCATTGAGGGATAACAACATGAATGATGTCCAAGGAAAAAGGGATAGCAATGTCACAAGTGAGAATGTTAAATTTGGATTGAGTCATGGAGGAATTTTCTCGTTGCAAGTATAACATGGTTTTAGAAAGAGTATTGATATTTTATTTGATGGAGAGGTTGTTATGAGACATGTGTGAAAGGTTTGGAACATTATGGTAAATGGAAGGAATATTTGAATATGAAAATGAAACATTTTTGTAAGTAGGAATGGATGATGGTTAGTAAACACATAGAATACTTGAAGGAGGAGAAATTATAGGATTAGGAATAATTCCAATACTAACATGTGTAGGATTAGTGTTTGAAACAAATGTAGTCATGAGAGGTGGAAAATATGTAGAAACACTAGGTAATGAAGCATAAATATGAATATAAGGCTCAACACTAGTGTTAGGTTGAGTTAAATCAAGATTTTGAGTACAATATTTAATAAGTTTAACATTGTTATAGATAAGACATGAAATAAAATGTGACAAATCAACACTATTCTCATTATCACAAATCATGTTCCTCATTGTTTCTACTAAAGAGGTGACTTCCATGTTAGAATGTTCTTGACCTAAATATTTCTCAAATTTTAAAAAATAATGGGAAAGTTTTTGTAGTTGGGTAGGAGACACTCTTAATATTTTATCTCCATCACGAGAAGAGTAGGAAGAAGGATTCTCAACAATAGTAGGAATTCCATTAGTAGTCATGTTTGTTTCATCAAAATTCTTAGGAAACATAGAGGACTTGAGATCAAAAGAACACATAATTATACAACTTGTCCTAATTAGAATGCTATAGGTAGGACTTAATGTGATAAGACTCATGCACAAGGAAAAGAATGATTTTGTTCCAAGGATGGAGAATCCCCAAAGGATATTCCCAACCTCGTAGCTAAGAGTAACACGGGAAAGAAAAAACTAAAAATGTAGAGAGAAAATGCACAATCTAATATATTCATTCAGAGATCAAACAACATATATGTTGGGTTGTCAAGCCTTCCCAGTTACATCCATATGAAAGAAAATGAATCTCAGATCCTAATTCCGATCTTCCAAAGTCTCATATCTAGGTTTCTCTAATCAACAAGACCTTTTCAAGATGCATCGAGTTATTAAATATAGGAAACACCTCTAATGGTTGGCCAAGAGAAAATTACATTCCCCAAGAAGGAAACATGTACAAAAAATAGACCCAACCCAAAAATAAATCAAAGATCCATGAAAAGGAACAACAAGATGTGCAATCATAAGAAATGATCCACTAGAGATCCAGGAACCACACACTATGATCCTAATGGTCAGAAGCCAAAGATCAACGACCACACATCAAATCTCTAAATAGGTCCAAGAAAGAAATAAACACATTACCAACAGATAGAAAATGGATCAAATCTTGAACAACCACGAAAAATAGGAGGTTCTATCATAGGAAGATGATCCTAGATAGGTCTATAATAATACTTTATGATCGTACATGTTATCTTGAACAAATGACAATCGGCCACCACAATCTTTCCAACTGGTAAAGAAGAACAAAAATAATAAAGAATTATTTTTTGGTTGATGCAAGATTTCCATGACCCAAGATGCTCCTGCATCAGACACCTATGGTTAATAAAATTGATGCTCCGAAACAAAGTTGGTGTACAACTTGAAAAGGATCCAAATGATCCAACTCAGATTGGGAAATTCAAGTAATGTCCTCAACTGGTCTATTTTTCCACTTGACCAAGTACTCAATGTAATCCTTTTCCCTTGTGCTTCTCCTAATCATTCTATCCAAGACCTTCTCAATTTACTCTGTCTTCTTCTTAAGATATTATTGCTTCATGTCTCTCTCCTCATCTAACTCATGGTACTCATACAAATCTATAATGTTGAACATAACTGATATATCTATGCCAATTGGTAACTTAGTCTTAAAAGCATTACCATTTTAAAATTTATTCAATATCTTACAAGGACCACACTTCTCCATCTTCATCTTAGTGTAGATTCCAACAAGGAATTTTTCCCTTCTTCAAAGAAATCATAACTTTATCACCAACCTTCAAATTATTATGTCTCCTAGATCAGTCAGTTGTATCCTTTTATTTTGTATTTCTATATTCCAAATTATACTTCACCTCATCATGCAAAGCCTTCATGAATTCAACTTATCCCTTTGATTCAGTTCTTATCTTCTCCTTTAAGCCAAGATCTTTCAAATATGATATTCATCTAGGATGCATGCCAATGACAATTTCAAAAGGTGTTTTACCTATACTATGGTTCACTGAATTGTTCTATGAAAACTCTTCTTCTGCTAAAACCAAATCCAAATTACTAGCTTTATCTCCACAAGACATTTTAACAAAATACCCAAACTCCTATTCACAACTTTTTTTTGTCCATCAGTTTGTGCTTGAAATGTAGAACTGAACTTCAAATTTATACCCATTTTCTTCCAAAGTGTCTTCCAAAAGTATGCCACAAACTTACTATCCCGATCAGAAATAATAGTCTTAGGAAACCCATGCAATCTCACAACTTCTCTATAGAATAGATCAACTATATGAGTAGCATCTGATTTTTTCTTTCAAGGAATAAAATGTGACATCTTTGAAAATCTATCTACCACAACAAATACAAAATCATTATCTCTTTGTGTCTTTGGTAAGCCAAGAACAAAATCCATGCTAATGTCTTCCCATTGTCTACTAGGAACAGTTAAAGGTGTGTATAAACCTATATTCTCACTTACTCCCTTAGCAACTTGACAAATTCTACAACTTCTGACAAATTTATGAACATCCCTATACAACTAAGGCCAAAATTATTTCTCCTTAATCAGATTGATTGTTTATTAATGCCAAAATATCCTTCAAGTCCTCCACTATATTTCTCCTTGATTAGATTTTCCCTCATTAATCCTCTTGGTATACATAATAAAATTTCTTTGAACAACATGCCTTCTTGAGTGAAGTAATCAACCCACTTACTCTGATTATATGTGATTGGTTCCTTACATGCTTTCCAATGTTCTGCAAAATTAGGGCCAATTTTATACAAACTTTTCAAATCATCAAAACCAAATACCTAAACTCTCATCTTATTCAATAAAATTATTCTTCTAATCAATGCATACACAACCCTATTTGACAATCCACTTCTATGTTTCAATACAAAAGTAAAATTCTACAAGTATTCAACCTAGTTCATATGCCTCTAATTTGACTTATTCTCACTGCCCAAATACTGCAATGCTTTATAATCGGTCTACAACAAAAATTCCTTAGACATCAAATAATATCTTCATTTCTTCAAATCTTGAACAATAGAATAAAATTATTGATCATAGACTGAATACTTCCTCTTAGCATCATTCAATTTCTCACTATACAAAAAGCAACAGGTTTACCTTCTTGACTCAATACTATTGTGATTGCACTTCCACTTGCATCAAAATAAACTTGAAATACCTTAGAGAAATTAGGTAAAGCTAGTACCTTGTAATTTAGCTACCTTCTACTTCAAGGTCTCAAAAATTATGTCTGCTCCATGTGTCCACTTGAAATCTTTCTTGTCTCCTCTCATTGTCTCTATGATAGCATTACAAATAGAAATAAAATTCCTTATAAATTTTCAGTAGAAAATTTCCAATCCATGAAAAGATTAGACTTCAGTAACATTATTAAGTATAGGACATTCCAAAATCACTCTAACTTTCTCAGAATCCATCTCCAAACCTTCAGCTGAAATAACAAATCCCAAGTAACTATCTCTTCATTCATGATGAAAGAATATTTCTTCAAGATAATCAACAAATTTTTCTCTTTCAATCTCTCCAATACTTGTCTCAGATGAAACAAATGATCTTCCTTATTCTTACTAAATATCAAAATGTCATTCAATCTCTCCAATACTTGTCTTAGCTGAAACAAATGATCTTCCTTACTCTTACTAAATATCTGA
Organism: Chamaecyparis obtusa; assembly: GCA_027943335.1. NCBI lineage: Eukaryota > Viridiplantae > Streptophyta > Pinopsida > Cupressales > Cupressaceae > Chamaecyparis > Chamaecyparis obtusa. The sequence continues at coordinate 148,868 of BSBK01009308.1, read as the reverse complement.
ATGTCATCTAAGTAAACAATCATAAACCTACCTAAGAATTTTTAAAGACCTCATTCATCAACCTCATAAAAGTACTAGCTAGGTGCATTAGTCAAGTGAAAAGGCATAACCAACCACTCACACAAAACTTCTCTTGTCTTGAAATAAGTCTTCCATTCATATCTTTCTATAGTTTTGATATGATGATAGCCACTCTTCAAATCAATATTGGTAAAGTATTTTTCCCCACTCAAATAATCCATGATATCATCCATCCCAAATAATGGAAATCGGTATAATATCACAAAAAATTTTATCATGATAGTTTCCGATCTTAAATTTCACAAGACATTTTTCACTTACCAAACTTTTATGCTCATCCTTCATCTAAGCAATCTAATATGGCTTAGGGTGTTTCATCCTTAGTAACTACAACTTTGTAACCAGCTCTTCTAATGCCAAATTCTCTGAACTTCCACTGTCAATGATCACCTTGCAACACTTTCCAAGAAATTTACATCTAGTTTTGAATAAGCCTCTCCTTAGAGGTTCCTCTTTAGTTCCTTCATTCCACAAAGCTCTGCTAATCATCAAGTTTTCACCACCTTCTAGTTTATTCATTGAACCAAGTGAATCTTTTTGCACAAGTGCATTCTTGCTACTAATACCAATCTTCTTACATTCAAATGCCCTATGTCCTTCTTCACAACACTTGAAACTAGTGCCCTTAAACTAGGTTCTATCTTCTCTTTTATGATCATTACCTCTAGGGTAAATACCTAATCTTGCATAACCTCCTCTTCCTCGATATGAACTTTCTCCTTTTTATTCTAATTTACCTTTATCCTGATTTGTTTTATCCTAGTTAGATATTCTACTTTGTCCATAAGATCTACCACTTCCTCTAGAAAATATACCACCTCTATCTCTCTGCCTTTGTTCACGCCTTTTGTTTAGCTTCTCTTCTTCCTTTGATACAAAATGATAGTCTTCATCATTTCTATTCATCTTGACCAAACTGATTCCATCTTGTATAGAAGTTCTCAATCCATTCAAGTACCTTTCAAATCTTTCAACTTCATCATCAGTATGTCCAAATATGATATCCAATATGTAGAACTCATCAATATATTCCTTTACAATAGTGTCCCTTTTTTTCAAATTTTATATTCTTCTCAACAAACTAACTTGATAGTCACCTGGTAGGAATTTACCCTTCAATTTGTTTACCATCTTATCACATACCTTGATATTTTCTTTTCCTCTTCTCTATCGATCAAGTTGCATATGTTCCCACCATAAAGATGTGTGTCTTTTCAATTTTGTACCAAAAAAATTTACCTTCTTATCTAGACCAATCTACCTTCATATTCAAAATATTTCTCCATTTCATAAATCCAGTCCAACAATTCATCTGAATCCAACTTGCCATTATATTCAAGAGGATTGAAATGTGGTTTTGCATTCACACTTGTTAAAGCTCTTAGGAATATTTTTTTTCCTTGTTCAAGAATAGGGGCTTGTTATACTCCTTCTACTTCTTCGGCTTCATCTTCACTAACATATTCAGTAGGTCTTCCTCTTCTTTAGGATGTCTCAACAACTTTAATCCTAGCAGAAATTTGTCTCAACATATCCAACACAACAGGATCAACATCTCTCCTTTCATGAACCATTTTTGCAACCCTCTGCAATTGTAGGATAGACCGCAAGCTGCTAGGTCCTACAACCAATTCAACTAGGGCTTGTTATAAACAAAACCTACTCTGATACCACTTGACGTAGTGCAGAGGAGGGAGAATCACCAAAGGAGATGCCCAACCTTGTAGCTAAGAGTAACACAGGAAAGAAACAACTCAAAATATAGAGAGAACATGCATGATCCAATATATTCATTCAAAGATCAAACAAAATACATATTGGGTTGCCAGGCATTCCCAGTTATGGTCATATACAAGAAAATGAATCTCAGATCCTAATTTTGATCTTCCAAAGTCTCAGATCTAGGTTTCTCTAATCAACAAGACCTTCTTTTCAAGATACATCAAGTTATTACATATAGGCAATACCTCTAAAGGCTAGCCAGTAGAAAATTTCATTCTCCAAGAAGGAAATGTGTACAACAATTAGACTCGACCCAAAAATGAATTAAAGATCCATTTAAGGGAACAAAAAGATACAAGATCATAGGAAATGATCCACTGGAGATCCATGAACCACATGCTACAATCACAATGGTCATAATCCAAAGACCAACAACTGTACATCGAATCTCTAAATAGGTCCAAGCAAGTAACAAACACGTTACCCACAAACAAAAAATGGATCAAATCTTTAACAACCACGAACAACAGGAGGTGTGATCATAGGAAGATGATTTTAGATAGATCTAGAATAATACTTTATGATCACACATGCTATCTCGAACAAATGACTATCAACCAACATAATCTCTCCAACCAGTAAAGAAGAACAAAAATAACAAAGAACTATTTTTTGGTTGATGTAAGATTTCCATGAACACAAGATGCTCCCGCATCAAAGAAAGAAGGATATGTTTAAAAATGCAAGAGATGAATATGCAATCATTTGTTAAATTTATGCAACATCAATTTAATTAAGACTAACAATTGCACATGAAATATACTAAATACCACATCTAACCATCAAAACAAAAGTTGAAATATAACACCAAAATTAGAATGGAAATGTTATAAGTCAGGTTCACCAAAATATATAGTAGTAAATGGGAATCAAGGTGGATTAGCCCTATTTTCTATTGCATATTAGGAAAGAAAATGCCCGACAAGGCCCAAGTAGGACTTAGTCCCTGAGTGTGTGCAATGATCCTTCACCAATAGGGAATAGATGTGTTGATTTGAAGGAATATGATTGACTAATGTAAGATACAAGACTAAGAAAAATATCAAGTTTTAGAATACAAAGACTAATAGAAAATAGAGAGTCACCTACATGTACCAAAAATAACAACTAGATAGAACCAGTGACCTATGATTTTAGTTTGAGGTCGATTTGTAGGGAAGAGGTTGCCAAGGGTGTCTTGTTACTGGAAAGACGGTAAAAAAGGCATCCTATTCCTAATACTTTTGATTGAACTCAATTATAGATAGTTTGTCAGATCCCATACTTAATGGATTTAGTCTTGATATGTTTGCCACCTATTATTGAACACACAAAAAAATAAAAAATGTTGAGTTGAAAGGGGTTTTCCTTGGTCAAACCTCAGTTGAGGAATCGCCTTGAAATATAAATGAAATTTCTTAAAAGGAAAGCATGTAAATATAAGATAAATATTAGATTTATCTTTCATATACCTCCATAAAGAGATATTGAGATCGTGATGTCTATGAAGATAATTGTATGTAGTCGTATGTTGACTTTGAGTCTTCAAATCAAGGATGCCTTTCACAAATACATAAATCTACAAGTACTCCTCAAAGATCTTTAATGTTGTTATGTTTGATGGACTCTTTCCTTGAAGAATTAATGGATGGATAATGCATGTAGATGGATAAAGTATCTTTCTTTCTTGATAACTCCTCTGCTTGACCATCATGGGAGAGAAGCTTGCATTAAGAAAATTGCCTTGAAAATTCCTTAGAATGCTTAAAAAATTGATCTTGAAGGTTTGGATGCAAAAATGTAGGAGAGCACTTGAAATCTCACTTGTGGATTTTTATGCTTGATGTCCAAATGAGGAGAGATAGGTTACCTTTATACCCCTCACAATATTTTGGAGCTTAAAACTCAAAGGAAGCCAACATAGATGGAAAAATTCCTACAAAATTCACAAGATGGGCCCTTGGTTCCAATTTGAGGCCAAACATTAGGGAAGAGGATTCCCAAAGTGTCCTCTTCTTGCTAGAAGAGGCCCAAATTAGAATTAGGAGTTAGGAAGGAGGAAAAAGAGCTAGAAATGAAGGCATCAGGTAGTTGGATCAAGCATAACAGACATGAAATCTCAAGATTGCAAAAATGGGGCCTAATTGAGCATCTAATTATAGGTTCTTACAATTTATGATGGTACAACACATACAAATATTTAGGGACTTTCCACATATTTGTAAAATTTTAGGGGCTTACATATTTATAACTTGCATATAAATCAAAACCTGTAAACTTCCAAATGCACACATCTTTTGATTCAAAAAATATTTTGAGCCCTTTTATAAAGAACGAATATTTTAGAGAAGGCAACATTGTAGTGAAGTTGAAAAAAATCTAGTGTAATCTAGAGTTACATTTTTTTTGTATCTTTGCATATTTAAGGATTCTATAATTTTGTAAACTTACAAGTTAGGGTCAAAACTGCTACAAATAAGAAATTTTATAAAGGTCATAAATTTTGATACAATCCTTTTGAGCACTTTTAAAAAGTGAATCACTTAAATAAGACCCTATTTAGGACCATTTTGATAGTTTTTTAGAGCCAGATTCTACCAACTAAAGCCTCAAAACTATTTTTTATCAATATATTTTTTGTGTGTGAGCATTGAATTGGGTTGACAATTTCTCCTAAGACTCATTAATTTATACAAAATGACATTATATAATTATTAGGCCTTTTATGGATTCTAAATTGAAACCAAAGCTATAGACACATGTCCATGAAACTTAAAAATTATAGCACAAAGTAAATTTGGCATAAGACCAATACAATGATCATCTTTAAAATATAATAAAAAATTATGATGGATTTTGATCAAAGAGTTTCTAAGTCTAAAAGAACAAGGGCCTATTATGGAGACCAAAATAAATAGCCTTCCCCAAATATAAAAAACCACACATAAAAGGACTCAATGTTGAAAACATATTGATCTAAGGACAATCACACAAAATTTGTTGATATTCATTAACTCTTTTGTTTGGTAAAATAATAAAGATTTTCTCACCTTTACCATCAAAATGTAGAAAGTAAATATAAATAATGCATGCAAGAAGCTAAAGAGACATTCTACATTACAATGTCATCCAACAACGGTGTATACTTTTCACTTACCTTGTCATGATCAACAATATATGTTTCTCCATTAAATTCAACACATGCTTATTACACACAATAACAATAGTTAACAATGTACTTGAAAAATCTAAATCAACTACACGTCTTTTATTAAAAACATCAATTCAATATCTATGATAAAATCATTTGGTTGTACATATAAGTTCATTTGTTGGAATTCTGCATGTTCTCTTCTTTTAACTTAGCATATCTTTTTTTTCTATTATGCATTGTTAATTCATGACTATATGACTAGAACTTCATAGCCTCAAATATAAAATTATTATAGATTTTGAATTTCTATAAACAAAAAATAAATAAATAATCTCTCCTTTTATTTTTCAACCTAAATCTTTTGTAAACTTGATGTAGATAATCTAACAATACTATTACATTTTTAACCTTGAAACAAATAATATTTGTATCATTTATTTAAATTTCTATTTATAATATTTTATAAGATATGGAAGGAGAATATATTATTTAGTAATGTAGACTTAAGTCAATAATAGTGACTTGAGGAAGATTTAGGATCTATTCTTCATATACCAAAGTTTTGTCATTCCAAACAATAGTGACCATGCCATCTTGGACTCTAAACTAAGCATATCTACACTTTTTTGTGGCATTTTTGTCATTATTGTTCTTCCCACCCTATACTTCCATGTGTCCTATTAGGGAGGAGATTCTCTTCCACAAATGGAGATTGCATTTTACTCCTATAATGTTTCTTGTGTTAAATAAGGAGTTCCTTGGTTTGGTTGGTCAAAACCACATGAATTATGCTTGCTCCACATATTGCCAAACAAGAGCCATGTGAAGCATATGACAACTCTTCATGTCTCTCAACAACACTTGTATAGCCCATAGGCCCCCCATTTGTTGCTTTTGTAGGCCCCCTTTGACAAATTAGATGATTTAGCATTGGGTATACTCAAACAAGAGCCATGTGAAACATATGACAACTCTTCATGTCTCTTAACAACACTTGTATAGCCCATAGGCCCCCCATTTGTTGCTTATGTAGGCCCCCTTTGACAAATTAGATGATTTAGCATTGGGTGTACTCTTGTCCCATTTGATGTCTCCACCATGGGAGCTCTAGGTCAAAACAAAACTCACTTCATTGAAAAAGACACTTGTTCTAAACCCAAAAAGTTAAAAAGCTAAAGAAACACACATAAAAATATCCTTTCCTTGCCTTGCCTAGCCTAGGCTTACACCATATTGCTTAGATTCCCATCATCAATGGCGTCATCAAGCAAACTCTCAATAATTACCCACCAAACACACACAAAAAAAAGGGACCTTCCTAAAAGGGCCTTTAGATGCCAAAGTATATTTGGTCCCATAATATAAAAGTTAAAAAAAAGGGGCCTCAGATGCCAAAGTATATTTGGTCCCATATACGGAAAAAACTCATATACGGACACCGCCCCCAAGATACGTTGACGTGTACCGCTTGAGATCGAATCTCCTCATACGGAGAAGATATTTGCAATGCGTACGCGCATGCGCAATGCCCGGATAAGACAAAACTGCTGACGTCATGCTCGGTCAAAGATCCAATCCTGACCACACATCTGCACTACGTGTACTTTTGTCCACTTCCGGCCAAATCTCGGTCAAACGTTTGACCGACCTCACGGTTTCTTAAATAACTGATATGACCCTCATCAGAATTGCCCTCTGTTTTTTCTCTCTCCACCGATTTTAACAGGTGGTAAATATAGAAACAAAGAAGATGCCTTTTTTTCTTCCTTCTATCTTTTTGTTGATGCCTCTCTGAGATTTTTTTTTGCTTTTTTCTTTGACTCTGTCACCATTAATAGTGACATCCTGGGCTCTCTGAAATTTATTTTCAGCTCTTTTCTAAGGTTTCAACACAGATTTCTACTCTGTTTCTCACTGGGTTTTGCTGTTCTTGATCTGAATTCTGCTGTTTTGGGTCCCTGAATCTCATTCAGTTTGAATTGAGATTGAAGGATTTGAGAAAATTGGCTGTGGAATTGGAAAAAAATTGGGTTTGGGTATAGTTTGGATAAAGATATTGGTGGTGGGTTTATTTGTTCTTGTGTCATGAGAATCCTGTTGTTAGTAGGTGGAATCTGGTGACTTTTATCTGTACTCTTACTGAAGAATCTTGTTTTGAGTCCCAGGAGGACTGATAAATTGTGGGTTGGGCTTTGGGTACTCTAGTACCTCATCAGTTGAAAGTAAAAAGATGATTCTGTAGGGCCTCAGTGCCGTGGCCCAACTCTAAACTTTTGAGGAGTTTTACTGTGGCTGGCATATGTTGTAGTCATCTCCCAGCTGTTTGGGAACACCCATATAAGGGAAAAAGGAGGAAAAAAGGTTTGGAAGTGATATGGCAGAGGGAGTTAGTGAAGGAAACGTGGAGGAGAGATTTGGTGTGAGAATTGAAAGGCGCCCTTCACAGTCTCGCTTGTCTGATCTTGACATTCGCTCTTGGCCCAAGTGAGTTCTTTTAGTTAAAAATATCAGTAAATGTTTTTGGGTGTGATTGTGTGTTTTTTGCCTCAATGTTTTAGATCTATTATCGGAATAAAAACATAAAGAATTTTTTAGTTTAAACTATCTGTTACAATTTGCCATACAATTCATAATGTCGATTTTTTTTAAGTTTTAAGATTTGATATAAGCATTCATTTTTTATTATCATCTATTAGATCATGTTTCTTTTTTCTGATTTCTTACATTTTTATGATAGATAGAAACTTTTATCCAATCAAACTCAAAAAAAAAATTAGTATCTTTAATTCAAATAGGGTAGCAAGCTAACTGAACTCATGGGAGAAAATAATATGGCTAAAAGTATTTGAGTTGTAGCAATATGGGGTGGGCAACCTCTATATAAAATTCAATATTTTACATCTGTGAACATCACCTAGATTTAATCAGCGTTAAGTGTATCATTCATTTTCATAATAGAAATTCTTATAAACTATTGCTCATAAAACATAGATCAATGAATTTAACATTTTTTGACGAATAAAAGACGAAGCCAAAGATTTCTGTATATTTTTCTTGCTATTATTTTTTTGGGTCTTTGAAGAGGATTCCATAGAAGCTAATTATTGGGTTTTCTGGTACATGGAATCTCTCTTTCTCCATTCGTTTCTGGACAGTGATATACTTTATCTGACGTCTTTTTGTTTGTTTATTATTATTTTCCCTTTAGGTGAATCGCATTATACCGCAATTCCACGTAAGTGGATGTACTCTTTTTTCCCTTATTGGACTCCTCAAATTGCACGAATCCAAATCCATAACCAAAAAGAATGTTTTTCATATGATTCGAATTGGTAGTTCTGGGTTAAATACACTGAACTCACTTCGTCAATGGCATCATAAGATTGAGAATCCTAACTTAAATTGCATATAAAAAATAGTCTACACCAACCAATTGACTTAACCCTCTGAACAGTTTTTTTTTTTTTTAATACTATGTTAGGTTATGAAATCTTCTGTTAATGTAGTCTAATTTTTTAATCAAACACTAGATTAAGTTTTAAAACCTTTTGTTTGCTCTTCTACCATTGATATAGTATAAAATATATTTTTCAATTTTCAACACTAGATTAAGTTGTAAGTTCTGAAATCTTTAATTTACTTTGGCACTAATATAGTCACATGGATACCCATTTTGGAATGTTTGATGATCAAAATACTAGAAGGATAGAAGGATAGGCTTGAATAAGCTGTTAAATGGGCTTTTACTGAACTAAACAGTGAGAAGCCTTCTTCAGAATCACAGGATAACATGGGCTTTATGATATTACCATGATAAAATTATAAAATTATATAGAATAAGAATGCAATGGGTATGAGCAGTATAAAACTAAAAGTTTACAGCTTGAAAGAAATTGAACTATCTTCTTATATTGATATATAATCTAAAACGTTAATGGAAAAAATGTACAACTCATTATGAACCTCAGATCAAATTTCATTGTTCTCCTTTCATGATTTACTTATTTTTGTGACAATATAACTAAATGATCAGAATCATAGCCTGTTTAGTGCAGTGGTATTTTTTCTAAGAGCCTGAGATGGGTTATACTTTGTTTGCATCTTGGAGTGTAGTTTTCCCTTGTAATTGGATGGTGGTTAAATTTCATTAGTGCTAGCTTTTTTTTAATAATCAATAACTTACCATCTTCATTGGCTTGGGGTGGTTACATATTGTACTTCCTACATAGTTTTTGAAACATTTATTTATTTATTTTCAAAGCTAAAAGGACATAAAATAATTTTGAAACATTTAATGGCAATGATATTGTAGGTGGGGTTGTCCTCCAGGCAAGTTTTCTCTGAAATTCGATGCAGAGGAAACATGTTATCTTGTAAGGGGGAAAGTGAGGGCATATATGAAGGGGTCCCAAGAAGAGTACGTAGAATTTGGTGCAGGTGATTTGGTTGTGATACCCAAAGGGATGAGCTGCACATGGGACGTCTCAGTGGCTGTTGATAAGCACTACAAGTTTGATTACTGAAAATGACTATCTTTACCTTCACCTGAAGCATCAATATATTACATGTGTGCATTCCAGACTGACATGTAAGGAGCAGAATTCACCTGTTTCATGTAATAATATGTTACCAAGTTTGGCCATTATTCATGACAGATGGTCCTTTCTCTGTCATTTGTATTTATTGTAATATACCAGCATTTGAATTAAACAAAAGAAACTGTGTTCTTGGAGTTGTTCGGTTAGAAGGTACTAGGTAGCATGGTGCATGTAGTAGTTTGTACCAGCATGGTCCATGTGGTGGTTTTCCCTGGATCAGATTCTTGGAAGTTACATCCATCCTCTTTTTTAAAAATAAAGATTATTTGGGTCATTTTCTATGGCATTCAAGGCGCCACATCAATTGTATCACTTTTTTTATATCATTTTAAGTACATGGTTTATTCTATAAGATTTTGTTAGTTAATTTTAGGTTTGGCGGTAGGGGATGTATATTATTCTACGTTTTTTTGTATTTTTTGGGTTGTTTTGTATGGACTTAATTACTTAAAGCTATTGAGCTGACTTTTAGGTAGTAAATAGCAATATTGTGAGATCCGTTATTTGTAAACTTCACCATGCACTCTTTTATACAAATACCCAATAATCATGCACTATTGTTATTACACAATTAATCGAGCTACTAACTATTTTTTTCAAAAATGGTCTACTAAGCTTTTAATTTGCAAAATATAGTGCAATAATTATTCTTTTATTTTTTATTATGAAAATGTAAAATATTTTATATGATGAAAAAGTTAGTAGGTTAAGTTTAAGGTAGTTTTGAGTTTGTGCTAAGTGGAATATAAAAGAGAGGATTGAGTAGTTGAGTATGTTTCATGAATTAGAATATTTGTCATACCAATGATTTGAACATTAAATATCACTACTTTTTTTTAGATAACTACCATATAAATGATTCCTTTAAATTTATATTATATATATTTATTTCTACACCAAAGTCTATGCAACTATCCATTAATTAATACCAAATGATTTGAATATTAAAATATAGTATTACTCTTTTTTTTTTATGACTACCATATAATTAATTCTTTTAAATTTACATTACATATATTTTGTATACACCAAAATTTAAGCAATTATCTATTAATTAGTACCAAATGAATAAATTTATTGGTTCATTGCATACTCCAAAGGAGGTCACAAAATACAATGCTATTTATTAACCATAAAATATACCTATGAATATGTAACAAAATTATATTAAAATATTATACTAAAGTTTGTATGATCTTAAAGTGATTTGTCCAAACACAGTCAAAGTTTTCAAATCACTACTTACATATAATTCAATAGATAAATAGTTGTGTACAACTTACGATTATTTAGTAATTAAATATGTTTTCAATTTGGCGTAAATAAAAACTCATATTTATCTATACTCATTTCATCTCTCACAAGATGGATAAATGTTTCGATTGGAGACTTCAACTATTAGATATTTAGTAATTGTGAAAAAATTTTGCATATGTGACACTCACCATTGAAATTAAATCAAATAATTAATATACCAACTTTTTAACATGATTCTATCAATCTACACTCGTCTTTTATCTAATAAGAAAATATGGTTTCAAAGCCATCAACAATTAGATTTTGTGCTCTTTTACACAAATACCCAATAACTGTACACTATTGGTATGACACAATTGATCCAATTACTAATTATTTTCCTCAAAAAATGATTTTCTACTAGGCTTTTAATTTGCTAAATATAGCGCGATATTATTTTTTTATTTTTTATTATGAAATATAGAATATTTTATATAAATGAAGAAAATAGTAGGTTAAGTTTAAGGTAATTTTGAGTCTTGTGAACTCTAGGGAGTGTCCTTGTCCTTTTAACTTTTTTTTGAATATGTGTATGTTTTATAATTAAGAAAATCATATACACTTACTTAGTAAAAAAAATATTTTATAATGTATTGTTATGAAATTGTGTAATTATAATGTTAAGTGAAATGTGAAAGAGAGAATTGTGTAGTTGAGTATGTTTCATTAGTTGTGAGGGTATTTTTCACAATTTAATCCAATAACAAATATAGCATGCTTACACTATTGTTTTTTTTAATATTAAAATATGGTTACTTTTAGTTGATAACTATTATACAATTAATTATTTTAAATTTACATTATGTAATGCCCTGCCATGGAACCCTTGGAACAAAGGGTTAAACATGCAAGTTAATAATTTATTTATTTTGAAACATAGATGGAACATCTTATAACAGTGTGCATCTCATAACCATGTAACAAAATAAATAAACGGCATGCCAATGTAAACATAATGATCATTCCATGATCATACACGAGTGAAAAACTTCAAAACTCTTCCAAAGTTTCCAAGACAACCTAACATATACTTGGAACAAAGAACACACATCTACATGACTTCCCTACAAGGATTCAGACAACAGCCATGGACCACAGGAGGATAAGCCAATAATAAATCACGACTAACAAAAGGGAGACTGGATCAAATCCCAAACTCATAAAATTGATGTTCTTTTTAAGCCCAAATAGATGTTCCTAATGTGATTAACCATACAAGTTCATTTCCTTATTAAACATAAACATAAACAATAATATGAGCTATGATCCTCAACTATCAAGTACAAGATTTGAATAACATCTGAGAACCCTTAGGGATTCAACCTAGAAGTATACGCAAAACACTCATCCCTCAAAACTGCTTGCAAAATCAAACTAGGCAGAGATGATGAAAGAAAACAAAGATATTGATCCATAGTGCGAAGACACTGATCAACATAGATGCTAATCCATGAATAGTGAGCTTATGTGACAAAAAGTCTCAGTCTAGAGAGGTGGAGATGACGCTTCAACCTGTGTAGATGATGATCTGCACATATGCTAAACTATAGGCGGAGACACCGGTTCATGAATTTTGACTAAAAACATGAGAAATACAAAATGAAACCTATGCTGACTTTAACGTATGGCTGAAAAATATCTAGCTCCACATCGGGGAGTACTAGATAGCACATATCAAGGCCATAATCACTTGATTGCATCAATAATACATAAATGAAAGCATGGAAACTAGGCTATATCTAAGAACATCAATGTGAAAATACAAGTACATATGTATATACCAATGCTATCAACTAAAAGGTACAATTGATCTCTCAAGCTCTAAGTATCTATAACCAGAGGAAGTCTGTCACCTATACACTAGTCCCCAATAGTGGTAAAGTGCAACACCATCCTACCATGTGTAACCCTCAAGCCCACCACACTGTAATCATGGAGATAGAAATACGACCACAAACATAAGGCATACACACAAGCAAGGAATGACTCTCACACACACTAAGAAAAATTCATAATCTCAAGGATGATACAGAGGTCCAATATAAAACACAAGTACAAAATATAGTCATACATGGAGAACACTCAACATGTGATCCAATGAAATGCACAGAGGTGAGGAATACAAATACACACATGGAGAAAATTCAACATGTGGGCCAATATCTAAGTATAACCAAGAAACCACATAATCATAGTATACCTAGGGTACTAATTAGAGCTATCAAGGTGTATAGACATACAATTGGTCAACAAAAGTCAAAGAAAATCAAAATCAAGGATTAATCATTAAATTAATCAATTAATTAAATATAAGCCATTTAGATTGATTAAATATAAAAATCAAACAACTATGTAATTGATTTAATCAAATAATTACATAGTTCAATAAAAAATCAAATCCAACCCATCTAATTTGCATACATGGCTAAACTAATTAATTGTTTGAATTATATAAATCCTAATTTTCCTCACAAACCATATGGAGACAATAATTGAATCAACCAATAAGGAGAGAGGATTGTAAGCAGATGGATCCATAAGAGGCTTTTCTATCTTACCATTCATTTATCCTTTTCTATCCTATCCACTCATTTTGTCGTCTTGTCCCAATATTTGAAACACAACTCAACCTCTCTCATCTAATCATGGTTAACTCACTCCACCCCCTACCCTTGGGAATATCCTATGAATAGGAAGCATCATAAGAGAAAATCATCCATTATCAAGTATGTTATTACTATAGGAAAATTTATTGAGAGCTTAGCCATAATTGGAGTAAATTTGCATTGTAGTGTTATAATTGCATGAAGCTGAAACATGTCATCCAAGACCTTATTGATGATGGTAACATTGAAGTGGATGAACCTAAGAACAATGAAGATCACACGGATTTTAAAACACCTATCTTGTACCATAAAAAGGGTGAATCTTCCAATGTTAATCAAAATAACAAGAGGGGTAATTTTTGGCATAACTGATGCAGATGAGATGAGTAAGTATGTTGATGGCTTGATGATGTGTTTTGTAAGTTATGTTGTTATCATTAATGTCAACTTAGGTGTTATTGGTTGACTATATTCTTGATGTACCAAGTTGTGATGGAGAAAATGAATTGAGATTTATGTTGTAAATTGTGGTGTGTGATTTAGCACATAGGATTTAGAGGTGTGTACAATGCTATATCTATGATCACATATATGTGTATGATGAATTTTATATAAGTTACAATTAGTTTGGCAAAGACAGGAAATTTGTTTAGTAGTGAAGGATTAGAGAAGAAAGATTTGATTCCAGTATGTCCCACAAGAATGGAATTAGGTGTTGTGATTGAAGGTGTGTGATCTTGATGACATTATTGGATAGTTGGTGCAATCACATCAAGATTAGTGATCAATGGACAAAGTTACAAGATTCTGAAGTTCAGATAGTGAAGAAGGAAAAGAACAATGAATAACAATCGATTAGATCATTGACTGATGATGGCGGATAGGTTTGCAAAGATGGTTAAGTATTCCATAGTATGTGATAATGTGTCTAAGGTGATGTGGAATGTTAGGTATGAATATTATTGGTCAATTTGATTGATAATTCATGAAGAGGTGCATGAACCTAGGGAAGTGTAATATGTTTGACTTTTCTTTGTCAAATCGATTGTGCGATAGATCTGGAGGCCGACATGAAGTTGAAATTATAATTGTTAACTGGTAACATGTTTAGGGTTTAAGGATTGAGGGAGAATAATTTGTAATGTTGAAATTCAAATGTAATTTGGGTCATGGTTGACCTAATTAGTCAAATATACATATTTATATTGTTGTTAGTTGTATTTGCATGTGTGGATATCGTGAATGGTATGTGCGGTTAAGCCAGTGGTTGATTTCCTGCAAGAAGAAGCAGAAGTTGAAGTTGAGCTTAATTAGATCTGTACAAGCAAGTCATTGGTTCTATTTCCTAGATCATTTTTCTTGGTGTTCCCTAATTAATAGTTGTAGTAGGTCAAAATCCCTTAACCAGGTAGATTCTAATAGATCTTTTTGTAAAATCCTTTAATAGGTTGGCACTTTAGATAGTGTTTGAGGTCCTCTCACAAGGCTACTCCTAACAGGGTAAAGATGCTAATAGGGCTAGAGGGAAATCCCTTAACCGGGTGGCTCCTAACAGGGTTTGTTCTTAACCAAACTTTATTGTAAACTTTTAACAGGGCTAATCTGTTAACCAGGTGTGTTCCAAAAGAGTGTGTTTTCTTATTGGGTGTCATCCCCACCGTGGTTTTTCCCAAGATGGGTTTCCATGATAAAATATTGGTTTTATGTGCTGAATTTGTGTGGATGTTTATTTCTTGGTGTTTGTTTTATATTCAATATTTATGTCTCCATCTAGATTTCAAAAATAATTTGTCAATGTGTTAAAATGTAAGATATTGTCATTAAACTATAAATCTTACTATGTACTACTTGGGTTTACATCTACTAGTGTGGAATTAAACCAGTGAATAGATGTGAACTTTTTGGGAATCTACTAAATAGTGAGTGTCTAGTTCTCCTTGGTTAGATCACTAGATTGGCTATTTCAATGGAAATAAACCAAAATATAAAAGAACAAGCAAGCTTGTAATATGCTTCTAAGATTATATGATCCTTTGGTAATGAAAATGCTTCATTTAATACTTACTTTGGATAGTCCTGGCATGCTCTAAGATGATTTTAATGTGAATAAATGAATGTCTTGAATACAACTATAGAACAGATAAATTAATATATAAGCATGTAGTAGGTCAAATCACAATGGTTAGTGAAGTGGTCAATGAATATTTATAGAGAAAAAATTAACAATAATGATTTGTAGATCATCTACAAATAATCAAATGTAAATATTATGGATGGCTCTCCAAATATCTATGTTTATGTCTTAGAGGAAGAAAACGTATTTATAAAGAGGAAATCAAAAGTGAAACATATTCAACTCCTAATTTCCTACAACTAACTACTTGTTAGCTAAACGATAACTTACAATGTTCATTATTCGTTCATTCAACAATGTTTAAAAATGAATTTTAAATTTTAAAAGTTTAAGGTTCTTATCCACAAGTGTAGTTTAACAGCCTAGGTCAAGTCCACACCCACAAATCTATAGTGAGGTGAGTGGTAGGTCTAGAAATTGTGATCAAACCTTTGAAGAATTTGAAAACTTCAATCTTTGTATGTATAAGTATAGATTAGTAATCTAATTCAAATTCACACTCACAACATTGAACCAAAGCAAATGGTAAATACAAGGATCATGATAAAATATTTTGGAATGAATGATAAGAATATCAAATGTAGTGATATCAGGAACCAAATTCACAGAAAAAATACACCTTATAAACTACTTATCCCATTTTAAACACACTAAACAAGATAGATCCAAAACATAAAAGAATAAACATAGATATAATTGCTCACCATAACAATAAAAAAAAAACTTTAGATAATAATATTATTCCTATAGGTTAAATTGGAATAGAAAAAAAAATATATCATATGAGAAATAGAAAAAACTACTCTTTGGAGGATTTAAAACCAGGAGGATTCGAATCCCCCAAATTCAAATCACTTTAAATCACTCATGAATAGAATTTGAAAAAATTTCATAACTACAGTGAATATAGAGCTATATGAGTAAGCCAGAACACTTTGGTTCATGCAGGTCAATAAATCTGAGGTATGATAAAAATATATACCATCATAGTTTCTCATATCATTATAGATCAGTTGACTGTAAGAATTTTTTACAAAAAAAATCAGTCCTTTGGGAGTGTTAAAGATAATAATACTGCAATAGTTATAGTATAAGAGAAAAAAAAAATCAAGATAGAAGCAATGAAAGAACTTAAGGAGACATTACTTGTCTAATACACATCGAAAAGTTTCAGAATGATTAAGTAATCATCTCAAGGGATTACAGTAATGGTTTACAATCCTGCAATTTGCATAGGAATTTTCTTATAAATCCTTGAGATAGATACAAGTAAAACCTAAAGTTTTATTAAAGGAAACCAAATTGCGCTTGTATTTTTTGATAACTTACTATTCTGCAAATTTGACATGAACATTGAATTTAGACCATGCTGAAAAATAAGTTCAGGTACATAAATAATTCCTTGAAAGAAAAGATTTTTTTCCTCTCTGATTCCATGATCAATAATGTAGTATGATACAAGTAAAATCTATTTTTTTTAATAAAGAAATCCAAATTTAACTTGCATTTTTTGATAAATTATTATTCTGCCAATTTAACACAAACATTGAATTCAGACCAGACTGAAAAATAAGTTCAGATACACCAAAAGTTATCTACAAAGAATTAAAAAAAATAGTTTTAGTTATTTAATTCATAATGATTCATAGAATATGATCTGAAATATCAATGAAAAAATATTTACACAATCAAATCTAAATATTTCGAACAGACAAAAGATCGATCTAACAGTTTCACATAAATATTCATTACGGACCACTTTGAATTACAGATCCAGAGCTGTCATAACAATCTAGATAAATAATTGATCACAAATAAAATTTATAATTTGTAGCTATCATAGTATCTACTCTGCTCTAGAATCTACTGCCCAAAAACAATGCAAAAAGGTTTTGTTGCAGTGACTTTTATTCATTCTTAAGAATCTTAATCTTGAACATGTTACTAAGGAAGCAAAAACATGGTACATAAATAATGATGGACCTTAAAAAACCTAGTTTGTAGATTGTGGTAGTGCAGAGTGCATGATGATGCCCATCTGATTGACCACAAGAAAGAGCTGTTGGAGATGAATGAGCATTCTTCTTATCAAGACAGTCATCACTGCACAGCATACACATGAACACCTCTCAAAATCCATTCAATCCCACAGTCTTCAAGCTTCAAAACCCTTGAAGACTACTACATCAATCATTTTTGTATTGATATATTCAATCTATCATTTTTTTTGCTATTGTATTGCTATTTACCATTGTGGAATTTGTAATGAGCGCATTGATGTACACTTAATAGATCTATGCTGAGCTGTTCTTCGTCTATTGTAAAAATTAGCCCACTTATTTGTCCATATTATGATGCTTATGTCGACAGAATTTCTCATATTCATTTGTCGGAAGTGTAATTTGAAAAAAAAAAAGAACATATCTAAACCACGACCATTTAGAGAGTTGTTCTCTTCTCATATTAATTTGATTTGATCTTTTTATTTTTGGTCTTGGGCTATCAGAAGTTCTCTGTTAGGATAGAGAGTTATTCTCTTCTCATATTAATTTGATTTGATTTTTTTTAATTCTTTCTAAACTCTTGAGCTATTAGAAGTTTTCTATTAGGATTTTGGTTTCATTTGGTGGACATATTTTTGCAGGTGGCATTCCATTTTCCTTGACACTCTTATGTCATTATGTTGTTTTGCTAAGATAAATATGGAGGAGAGCCTGGACCTGATACTAAACAGCCCTAGAGGCAAGCAAGACATGTCTCACAGAATTAATGATATAAGGTTTCCACAATCTATTGGTCAATGTTGTTTTTGGGTAACAAGCTTGTATGGCACTTTTTTGCATCAACATTTAAGATCACACTTTGTGATCCATCATCAAGATGAAGAATACTAGAAGATAAGATTTCTTGTTGTGTCAGATTGTTGTTTGCAGTTAGGCATTTTCATATTTATTAATGTTTTTTAAAGTTTATCTTGCATTTGGCCCTTTCCTTGCATTTAAATGGCTGCCAACAAAAGTGGCCCTATGTTTGACATTTAGGTTACTACCTTTGATACTTCGAAAAGTAGCTTTGAAATGCCCTTGCAAGTTAATATTGGAGGTGATTTATTAGCTGACTCCTATGTGGGCCTTATATTATTTTGCATGTTCACAACTTTAAGAATATTGGAAAATAGCTTGAAAATTACATCCTTATCGATTATTTTATAGATAGAATTCCCCATAAAAACATGAAAAGAAACTAGATCAACTCTACTTGGGTCTTTTTTGAGGGTCTACATATAGACCACTAAAAATCTTACTAAAGGTTTTTTCTTTCATTTCACTAAAGTCAAGTTTATTGAGGATATTTTTTAGCATGGTGCCTAATACATTTAGTCCTTTCTTGTTTCTCCCTTATGGACTCAAAACTTTGTATTCTTCAAGCATTTCTCTCTTCAAGTCCTTGTCTAGGTTGAATTTCATAGTCTTCATTTACCAAGTTCTAGTCTTTCTTCTAGATTGAATGACAATATTTCTAGATCAAGGGTTCATGTCGAGATAAAACATTTCTTTCAAGCTCACTCACTACAAAAAATTATTCTAAATTGACTTGTCTAAGGACTCTAAGGAATATGTTGAAGTCTAAATATGCACCAAGAGCTTTATGAAATGGGTACTATATCTCAATCTAGTAAATTATCATTATCAATGCTAATGCTCAAATCAAAATATGTGGTTGCTCTTTAAATATTCAATGTCCCTAGAGTCCACCCAAGCAATCTTCAAGCAATACCTAAAAAAATGTGGATGGTTGGACTATAGTGAGCAATAAAAATTTGTGATCACTCCTAGTTTTGAAGGAGTTGATCCATAATTATGTTTCAATGCCCAACAAGGAAACCTGAAGTTGATATCTCTTAACCCAAAGAAGAGTTGTCACAAGTAACCATTGGACATCATCTTAATCAAGCACTGATTGTGATAAGTGTAAATTTATCATAATTGAGTCATACTTCCCCACCTCCATTTGTTTTTTGTGGATACTATAGTTCAATTTGTGAGACAAATGAGGGACATTTAATGATAGAGAAGAAGAGTACCCCTCTTAGGTTTTGTTCCCTAGATTTTTGTAACACTTACAAAAGAAGACTTTCAAAAGAATTCTTATGTATCTCTTGATCAATTTGATAATGAAAATGCTTTCCCTCATTTCCATATTCTATACCATGAAATGTAATGGGCATAACTAATCCTAGAAGGAAATATAATGTGTGGTAAATTCGATAAAGATTTTATAACCTTAATGTACTTTTCTTATATGAGTTAGAAGTTTGAGTTTCATGCCTGATGTAGCTTTTCATATCAAGTTAGAAAAGTCATTTTTTCTTAGGAACTGTGAACCTAAGCATGGAAAACTAGCCACTTTTGTTTTACTAATATATTAGTCAAATATGGTGGCTTGGGGAAGCTACCACACTAGTCATGCATTATGGGTTCTCTTTAATATTATTAACTACAATCTTGAGGTTTTTAATATTTATTACTCTAATGATGTTGAGAGATCTCTTTTGTGGAACTACATGTCATGGATTTTATCCACTCCCACTTGTATCATGGGCGAGGATTTCAATATGTTTGAGAAACATATGATATAGATGTATAGCTATTTTCCAATGTGTTGTATTGGTAGCAAGAAAGAAGGTCAATAGTATATGTTTAATAAATTATGTATTTTTAATTCTAGCATTGGTCATATACTATCATAACCTTTATTTTCTATAGTATATGTGGACTAATTTGTGGTAAGGTATAGAAATGATTATTAAATTCCTTAGCAAGGTCATGTTGCCTAGTTAGCCTACTTTTTTCCTTTGATAAATTTATTTTCAATTAGGAATGGTACCATTGTCAAATGTTGTCCTCTTTGACTACTTTTTGATATTGTTTGGAGTAGATTGGAACATGGTGGATGTCAATCCAACAAAGATAAAAATTTATTTGAACACAATATTTATGATTCATTAGCCCAAATAGGCTCCCATTCTTCACATTTGGGATCCTTAGCCCTAATATCAATGGGATTGGTTGGATCCGATGGTGGAATGATGTCATTAAATGAATGAGCCACTTTTATAAATCTGTGAATGTTATTTTGCATTGTTCTATCACTAGTCATATGATGCCACCATGTCAAAACTTAGTAATTTCACCACCAAGGTAGAGTAACTACTATATTTTCCTTGTTTATAGTCATGTTTTGTTCAACTCCACCAATGAAAGTAAATTATTAATATAGCTCAAGAGGGTCAATTAAAGGCTTTCCTTTATTAGCTCAAAATCAAGGATAAATGTTCCAATAAATTTGTATATTCCTTATGAGCTTTCTAACCTTAATAAAAGACTAAGCATATCAAAGAAGACTAGAAAATACTTTCCAAACTTCTAACCTTTCTTCAAGATTTTATCTTTTATATTTTATTCTTCCAAGAAAAGTAATCTTCCCTTGAAGATTTTGTGTTCCCATAAATAATATATGAGACTAGTCACTGATAGGATTTATGCTTTATAGTGGGCCTTTGGTGAGAAATGCCTCACTTTGGTGGATCTTCATGAAGTATCTTTCTCCATGGCTCATGATAAAACTCTTGGCTATGATAGTTTCTCATGTGATTTTTAAGAAAGTATTATATCATGTTATTGGCCTAACTTATACATATGTGAGAGAAAATGTGATTAAAGGAATGCAAATATAAATAAAATCACTCAAATCACACTAACTAACAACATCTAGATTAGGCATATAAAATAAAACCATAAAAAAACATAAATGGGAATGCAAACCTCCCTAAAATAAGTGGCCTCCTTTGTAGAGTATATTTGTCCAAATAGGTGGATGTATGCTAAATATTGCTAGTCAAGCTTCAAAAAGGTTGTGAGTAGAGATATTTTTGGGCATTATAAGAATTATTTTGTTATGGTTTTGGAGATAAAATGGCATAATAACTTTGTAATGAAGGTGGATGATTTGTGAGGAAATGAATCCTCTATAATATAGGCCAAGGATGGATGAAATGGATGGTTGAGACACAAACTTGAGGAAGGGTCAAGATGCATTTGAGGGGAAGCATGTAGATTGTTCTTTCTCAAATGCATTTCATTGTGATAAGTGTCACAGTGGGAGTGAAATTTGGGGGTTGGAGTAGGATTGGGGAATGTGACCATTTTGGAGATTGTGAGGGATTTGGAGAAGTGGGAAGAAGAAATATAATATTGGACTAGGAGGGGGAAAATGTGTAAGAGGTGTAAGGGATGTGTAAGGTGAATTTAAGGAAGACTTTATGACATGTGGTTTGGGATTGGAGAGGATGTGGCAAGGGTTGACTTGGGCTTGGATTAGGATTTCTTAATCCATGTAATTAGGACTATGCAAATTTTTAGGGTGATATTATGCTAGAATTATGGATGATTAGTGGGAAAGTGGGAGAATTAGGAGAAGGCAAGTGGGAGGAGAGAGAATGAGTGGAGGTTTTTAATTAGTGAAACAAGGGTTTTTAACTAATTAAGAAAGGATTAGCATGTGTAAGGGGTTGGGTTGAGTTAGAACCCTAGGTTAGGTGGTTGAAGGGTAGTTAAGTTAGGGGATAAAGCTAGGATCCATGAGCTCAAATAGAGTTAAATTATATTAAATGGTAGGGGGAATTGGGGAAGGGCCTAGTTAGTATGAAAGAATAGTTAGCAAGGGGTGAGATACCTATACCTAATATGGGTAGGTTTTGGTTTTGTAGTGGTTCATGGACACACTAGTAATGAGGGAGAGATACACATCAATTTTGAGGGTTGTAGATTGGTTCACACCTATGGACTAGGTGAGAGTGGACTAGATAGGTTTGGGATTCTTGGCTAGGATGCACCATGTGTAGGCACACCTAGTGATGGTGACAAAATTGTGTGAGAAATATATGTCAAAGACATTGACCTTTCATCTCCCAATTACATAGATGATTGTCATAGCCAGGTGAACCCACAATAGTGGGTTACACTTTTTTTCCTGAATGGACACTAAACTCTACATTTTGAAAAACCATATTTCTATTGAACTGTTTAAAATCAAAGGATGAAGTAAATTAGAGTCTTTTAGGATTTTCAGTCTAGATTATATATATATATATATATATATATATATATATATATATATATATATATATATATATATATATATATATATATATATATTGAATTGATTTGAATAGTTTTTTCTTTCTCCCACAAAAATTCCTATGGTATTGAAAAGGTCATTTTCAAAGAGTAATATTGTTTTCATAGAGCATAACTTTTTTCTAAAATAGATATGAATGTGATTCTTTCAAATTTAGTTTTGTAACATCCATACGGAGGGCATGAAATTGGTTTGAAGACATTATCATGATTATTGCATATTTTATTAACGTTTGAAGTTGACTAAACCATAATTTTGATATACCTTAACTACATAGCTTATAACTTGTTGTGTATTTATCGAATTTCAAAAAAATAATTGATAGAAACTAGACTCAAAGAAGGAGGGCACTATTATTTTTCAAAAAAAAATTCCCTTTTCTACTATTTTTCATTGAACGTGAAACTCGGAGGTTTATATTTGATAAAAAAACCTGCATTCGATTAATTTCAAAAACCATATACATAAGAAATTCAAAAATTGTTGAATCTATAATCATTAGAAATCTCATTTCGAGTACTTGTGCTATGCAAAAGGATGTCTCCTTGTTGTTCCATTTGATCCTCATGCTTGAGCCCCAAAGCCATGAAATTCTCAGAATTTCTTCAAATTTTTCAAACAGGACCTAATCAAGTACTTTCGATAGAAAGTACTTTCAATTGAAAATACCTAGTTTCAATAGAAAGTACTTTCTATCGAAAGTAATTTACATAAAACTATGCACATTACCCATTCTCAGGGACTTTTGATATAAATTGCTTTTGATAGAAAGTAATTTCTATTGAAAGTACTTAGTTTCGATAGAAATTACTTTCTATCGAAAGTATTTGAGTAAATCTGTGCTCTCGTGATTTTTGGGATGAATTCCTTCCTCTAAAAAATTGTAACCCACTATTGTGGGTTCACCTAGCAGATAATCTATACCATGTCGTCTGACTACCTATCAAAGGGGCCTAGGTCATGGTACGCCATTTGATGCAGACAGAGACAATAAGGACCCTTACTGGATAGGATGCATAATTGAGGCAAGGGCAGCTGGCTCTAGAAACATGGTTCAATCTTGTTCCCACCATGAGGAAGATCTAATTTCATGTCTATGGATTGGTTGGGGGATACATTTCCCTAATACATGAGGGGGAGGCATGACATTGGGACTGATTCAATTTATTTTGGATGAGGTCAATAGAGGATGGCCAATGGCATGGGGGACACTCATGTTGGCAAAGTTGTATTGAGATCTTCACTAGATAACATACTATGGGGGAGAGGTCCAATGGAGGAGTATTGGGTTTGTGACCCTTCTACAGGTGCTAGGATGGGAGTACATTGATGTGTTCAAGCCTATGGAGAGGAGAGACAAGTGACAGCATGAGCTTGTCATATATAGCTAGGAAGATTCATTAACATATGAGTCATTGAAATTTGAGAAACAACATTTTTTGGAGGCCATATATGGGGGTAGGGTTGTGGCCAGAGGATTGGTTGCATATCCCATTTATGAGTACATTAATATTCATTACTAGGAGATGGGACCATATTGTGGAATGATATTGGCCAAATTGGGTTATGAGACTATTTGGATTAGTATAGGATGTCCCTGGGCTAGAGCATAGGTATTAGAGGGTCACTAAAGAGAAAAGGATAGAGTTTGGTCTTTCTTAGGATAGGACCATGATTTTGGCTGAGTGGAGGGCACTCTTGATGGAATAGTGGGATCTACATGGTTGAATAGTAGATACAGGGATTACAGTGGCATAAACTACTTGGTTTAGAGAATTGTGAATAGTGGGGAGGGTTTGCTTACTACCACATAGAGGAGGAGAGGAAGATACCTTCCAATAGGGAGAGAAGGGGCATTCGTAGGTGTAGTACACTGCGCAAGGGTGGCAACAGGTGTAGTTCATAGAGGAGGGGTAGCTCATAGAGTTCATCAGTGGAGGAGAGTTGTAGGAGGTGGTGATGGGGGAGATGGGGGGATGACATAGGATTTGTTTTCATTTACATGGATAGAAATAGCATAGGAGGAGATGGAGGAGATGGAGGGAAAGATATAGGGGCATAGGAAGTTTTAGCATAGACACCACTCATATGGCCATAGGTACTAGTAACTCTAGTGCATCCAACTCCACCATCAGTTACACCAATGACATAGATTATACTACCCCTAACTATGTAGAGCCTAATAGTGGGGACAAGAGGGTTAGTGGGATCTTCATCATAGGGGAGGGGGGTGTAGTAGAGAGGATAAAATCCTTATAGGGTACATGGGCTTCCTTAGATCAAATGTTGAGGGACACCATACAAGAGGGGAAGGAGACATTCCTTTGGGAGAGGAATGATATGACCCAACAATAGGATGAGGTGCTTATTGAGAGAGATGATCTGGAGGGAGTAGGTTGTATAGATGATGCATGATGGTTTTAAGTTGATTTCTAGAAGGAAAGAGATACCTACAAAGATGAGCACGACAGTAGCCAGCTAGAGAGGTATGAACTATTATAGGAGACTGCGTCATAGAATGTGACTTAAGATGTTTCTTCCTAAGAGATTTCCTCTTGAACTACAACTAGGGATGTGCTAGAGTTAACACGATATAGGAGTGAGGAGATATTTGAGACCTTGTGGTGAGAGAGAGAGAGAGAGAGAGAGAGAGGAGGTTATGAAGGAAGGTAGGGGGAGAAGGTGGATAGGCTAATGAAAGAGTTAACAAAGGTCAAAGAGAAACTAGTGTTCTATAGAGGCACTTACTTTGTAACAGTGCCTCCTGAGCAGAGAGAGGTATACCAGAGGATAGGAGGATCAAAGGTGGAAATAGGTGTGATTAGTAGTGGGAATTTTGACAATAGGCAACATTCAAGAAGCTCATCTAGGAGAAATCACTCTAATAAGTCATGGCATAGTCAATCAGAAATCTTAGTTTAGGCAAGGAAGATACATGATATGATAGATACAGGTTACGCATAGGATGAGGGGGAGGGACAAGATACAAGGGCCACAATACCAATTTTAGGGTCTCCAATATGGGTGACAAGTACAATCATTCCCTTGGTGACAAACAGGGTGTCTACTAGAGTCCTCATCATACAAGCACCCATAGACCATTCTCGATAGGTCAATCTATCTCAGATCCCAATTGTATAGGATAACCTTTAGGATGCCCCAGCATAGAATCCATCACAAGACCCCTCCAACCAACCTCCCACATCATGACCTATTATTAAAAATCCATTCATTTTTTGTACTATATGATTATTTTTGGGGACACATAATCCATCAACTTATTGAAGTACCATATTTACTATAGAGATTCATTCATAGACATTGGACTATATATATTTTTGATACATTTTGTGGGATTATATATAGATGGAAAGTTGGATAGGGATCATGTGTCATGTATCATTTAGTTTATTCTTTTTGATGGATGTGCATATAAGTATGTATGATGGCATATTGACATGTGTTTAATATAGGATGTGATGGGTTTATGATTATGCATGTATGTTTTAATGGGATGACCATACTAACTTGTGATGTAGGATCTTCCACAAGGTGAAAGATATGAAGATAAATCAGAGGGCCTTCACCAGCAAATTATAATTTATGGAGGCTATTGGTGCTAGTAAGGATAGCTCCTCTAAAGATCTCAAATATATCATCAAGGTTGTTAATGATGTTGTAGCCATGACTAAAGCCTACACTTCCAAGTTTAAGGAGGTGGATGATAGGTTTTCTTTTATTGAAAAAAGATTTACTGGTTTGGAGGATACTCTTAAGAATGTCAGTGAGTAGAGTTATAAGATCCTTAAGGATTCTTCAAATAACCTTACAATCCTCATTTCCAATATGGAGAACACCAATAAGGAGAAAGCCATTTTACAAGCCTGATGAAAAGGACAC
Organism: Chamaecyparis obtusa; assembly: GCA_027943335.1. Classification (NCBI taxonomy): domain Eukaryota; kingdom Viridiplantae; phylum Streptophyta; class Pinopsida; order Cupressales; family Cupressaceae; genus Chamaecyparis; species Chamaecyparis obtusa. The sequence continues at coordinate 122,138 of BSBK01009308.1, read as the reverse complement.
TAGTCCTGTTGATGTTCCTTATGGGCTTGGAAAGAGAGCCCATGCCAACATGAATAAGATGGTGCAAAATGCTAACAAGGATATAGAGGAATTAAAGAAATTTTTTGATACCATGAGCCAACTTGAGATGGAAGTGGCAAAACTTCTTAAGAATTTCATTTAACTCTGTCTCTGCCTAGGGGTTTCGTTGTCCTTTTTTGTTTTTTTGTTGGCCCTATAATGGTTGTTGTCTTTTTTCTAGCTTTTGTTCCTAGTTTCCAATTCTTTTTTATTTTTTCTTTTGTTCTTCTATGTTATGATTTGATGATCTTTCTTTCTCCTTAATGATTTAATGGGTTTCAAGTCCCCTTCAAAACCTATTTTTACTTAATAAAAAATATGCCCTTGTTATTGAATAGATTTTTGATAAGTATATGAGCCCTCAAGTATTAATAGGAACCCTTCCTATTGAAAATAATGAGGAATATAAAGGGTCATTAGAAAGATGTCTACTCTAGAAACCCTTCTAGTTCAAGGGATGAAAACATGTCCACAAAAATTCCCAAAATACTAGATATTCCACAAACCAATGAACATGAATTTTTGATGCAACAAATTGGTTTGTCACTATAGTAAATTAGTATGGATCACATCCCTGATAGACTTAAATTCCCTAGCAATACAATTAGGGTTTTCCCTAATCAGTTTCAAGAAAATATAGAGGAAGAATCAGAAGAATTTTATGAAGATTCACAAGTTGAAGAAGAATATTCTACAGAGGATATTAAGATACTACAAGAAAAAGTGCATTGGTTAGAAACCCATATTTCACCCTCCAAAAATAGTTACAAGTGAGTGATAGAAGCCAACAACAAGCAGAGGAATTCAAGAAGTTAAGATCGAGGCAGTTGCCCAAGGATCACAGACAAGACATGGAAGGCTATATAATATTAGAAGAGCACAATAAAATAATGAAAGATTATATAATATTAGAAGAACATTAGAAAATAGTGGAAGAGTTTAGGAAAAATCTAGGAGAGACTAAGGACACTAAAATTGATCTCCCTATGGAAGAACATATATAGTTCATTAGTAAAATAGAAGAGTTATGGGAACAAAAAATTGAGGCAGAATACATAACCATAATAGAACACCATAAGATTATGAAATATTTGAAAGCCTCTTAGGATCAATGTAGAATATAGTTTTCAACACATAAAATAAATAAATTATAGTTACTAATATCATTTTGAAAATTCATTCAAGAATGCAAACTAAGATATTTAAAACATCATTCATGTATAGAAAGACTTCTAAAATCAACATCTTCATAAACTAATTAATACCTACATAAATATTTTAAGAATTATGTCTTATAGTGAGTTAATCTTCAACAAGATATATTGTCCCAATAATAAAGTATCTCATTTCATGAAGATTAGAAACTTTCCTTCTAGATATTTGGAAAATAAATATCAACCTTAAGTTTGTAGAGAATAAGATATTCTATATGTATTATCTTATAAAAATGATTTAAATAGTAACCAAGATTAATAGAAAAAAATTCCTCTTGATCCTAGTCTATTGGAAGAATACAATATGGAATTAAATCCCCAACACCAAGGAACAAATAAAATGGCTTCTCAATACACTAATGTTTCCTTCTAAAAAGGAGAAACTTGTCTTATATACAAAGGTTGAACCACATTAAGAGTTTGGGAATGTTGAACATAAGTCTAAGATACTCTCAATGCTAATAGGCTATGAGGCATACAGGTAAATAGAAATGTAAAATAGAGACCATAAACAAGGAATTAACCATAAGTTTAACTTCTCAAGGTACCCCATGCTTTAGGAAGGATTTTCATATGAATATCTTATCATTTATCAACCCTAGAAATCCTTTCCTTGGTTTAGATAAATTATACCTTATTCCATCATCCCACAAGATCTAAGGTTATACACTTAGTAATGATGACTTATACAAATAAAATCTCATTATGGAAGAACATGAATAGGTCATTGGTAAAATAGAAGATTTATGGGAACAAAAAATTAAGGAAGAATATATGCCCATAAAAGAACACCATAGGATCATTAAACTTTTGAAAGCCTCTTGGGATCATTGTAGAATATGTCATTAAGGAGTTCCATCAGATAAAACTCAGTGAGTTAAAAGATTCACTAGACTAAGAAATGGACAATCAAAATGAAAAATAGGAAGAAAGAGTAAACAAAAACTATGTGCCCCTAGTCAAACATCAATGTAAGCTATCTGAGGAATTAAATGTTTTTGTGTAGCGAATCCTCAAACAAAATTTCATAACCTTGGTTGATCATCAATGAAGGATTCAAAACTTGAAAGTTAAATGGAGAGAGGGGATAGTGGAAATAGTCCAAAAATTGGCATGTAATCAATCTAAATCTATAAGTATTGCATGACACACAATGTCTTCACCTAGGGGGAAATTATGGGTTAAAAACTCATCTTTAATTATAGCATTAAATCACCTAGTTTTCTATTTACCTTAGCTTGCATATTAGCATTTATCCTCTTACTTTCTATTATATTTGTGAATAAGTTAAATAAACTATATGGATTAAAGAATACAAATTACTCTATAACTTAACCAATTATAGGCACTAATTCAAGTGGATATGTGAAGATTTATTTGGAGATTTTTGGATTTTATTGGTTACTCTTTTCTTAGCATATGGTTGGTATATAGTTCACAATTGTTAGTAGTTGGTTTCTATTTAGATCTGGAAAAGAGTGGTCGTAGACCACTTCACTCTTTTAGATTTAGTCTATGTAATTTTATCCATAAACACAAACTACTTAGCATGCATATATTTGGACATTTAATTTTTGTATTAGAATATAAATATGTATTCTCTCCTATGAACTTCAACTTTTAATTAGAAATCATATAGACCTAGAACTATTATCACTTTGGTAGAGTTGTGAATTATTTAAATTCTCTTCAATCAACTGTCTATGATCCCTCTATATTGACATATTTAGGTACAAACTAAGGAAACCAATGGTGGCTTCTTAAAGGATAATCTAAGTCAAATACAAGAGAAATTTTACGCCCACTTTTGATCCATAGGTTTTTAGAAATTGATACATTTTGTTTAGTAAAACCAAGTACATGTTGTGGAGTAATAGTTCCTAGACCAATTAATATTTGTCCATTCCTTTGTGGAGAGTCAGATATTTTCTATTTATCATCTATCCTAAAGAGATCATTATTTTGGTCAAGCACATTCTCATCCTCAAAACCAAAAAAAATCACCATATGGTTCATGTAAAGGTTTCTCAAAAAATATATTATCTTGACCACCTATGTTCCCCTCTTAAATTTTCATCTAAATACCAGTGAGGTTCTCAATCATATATTTTTCATGAACATCAAGTTCATCTTTTCTTTCAAGAAACCTATTCTCCATTTCAATTTCCATTTGTTCCCTTCTTTTGTTTTCCTTTAAATTTCTTTTTCTATGAAATCTTCTCTATTCTTGTCTTTGTTTGTCTCTACTTTTTATTTAAGATAAGTGGTCAATTTTAATGTTTGGTTCTTTTTGTGTTGTTTTTTTGTTAGGTATGATCTTTTTTATTTAACAACTTTGAACTAGCTTAATAAGTGCAGAATTAGTTTATTGGTTCTTCTAAAAGTGTGATGCAATCACAATCTCTTTTTAAGCTTTGTATATGTAGAGTTGATAGAGATTGTCAAATAGATATTCACTATCCTATTGCCAAAATATTATAGATCCTTTTTCTAGGTTGTAATGGCTCCTTGTGCTAGGTTGTAGCAGCTCTTGCTACTAGAAAAGTGTTACATGAATCATTGCAATTTTAGAATCTATTGTATATGTAATAAGAGTTAAAACTATTTGGTCGGTATTGTGTCCTTAATTCAAATGTGATTTCTTAATTCAAATGTGATAATTAATAATTGAATTCTCCATTTCAATTTCTTGTCTTTGTTTGTCTCTACTTCTTATTTAAGATAAGTGGTCAATTTTAATGTTTGGTTCTTTTTGTTCTTAGAATATTGTACAAGCAATAGTGGCTAGTTTCTACAATATAGAAGTTGAGGTTTCCTCTTCCTCTTTCTTTCTCTTAAGCCTAGTATTATAAGGGATTTTTATTTTAAGATTATCTATACTAACAATCTATTTACCCTTTCTTTTATGAGTTCCTAACTCAACCCTACAAACAATACTATCTCCTACATATTTTTCTTACACATTTCCTTATGAATATTCAATTTCCTCACTAAGGTATCCTTTTCCATGGGTTTTTGATTCAATGTCCATTTGGTTTATGTCTAGAGATTATACTCACATGTCCTAACTTAGGGTTTCATTATTTGGGTTTTCAATTTTATCATCTTGATTTTCATGTTTATCATCATTATCCTTGACTTCATGACCCTCTAGCTCAATTTTGAAATATGCAACATTAAAACAACTTCACTAATAAACACAACTAACTAAATAGGAATGCGGCTTTTTCTAAACCCTTTGTAGTAATTAATTTTACTAACCCATGAAATGCCAAAGAATTTTGGTAACCTTTCTTTACTTCTAAACACATCCTTTTAATCAAATAAAAGAGGTAATGTGAAAGGTTAACTAGATCATTATGTTGTAAATGACATAACCTAAAATATTGGACAAAATGTGTGTACCTCCATTCTCCTATAATATATTGGATTATGCATTTGGCTACATTTTTCCAATGTTCAGGAAATGAAGTCTATAGGGTGTCTTGTCCAAGAATTAAATTTAATTTATCATTTCATTTTAGAAGTTTCTTTGTGATTATTTGAAGTTTGGCTCCTCTTGTTGCAAGTACCAAAAAGTAGGGTTCTCGTGTTTTAGGTAGTCTTGTGAATTTGTCTATGACTTTCTAAGTGTCTCGAAAGGAAAGACCTCATTCTTTTATTGAATTGGCATAGTTAATGAGTTCCATGGCAAATCCATATTCCACATCATCATCATATCCATAGATTTTATTATAAAAAAAAATATGCCAATTTTCATCCTTGAAAACCTTATAAACCTTTGTGTCTACTCTTATATTCTTCATATTAAATGGATCTTGGCGATTATGAGAACCACCCATGTTAGTTTCTTATGCCCAAATGGTGAGCCAAAAAACAAAAAGAAAGAGGATTTTGAATTTTTTAACTTAGGTTAGAAAAAATCAGTGACTATATAGGTACTCTCAAAAATTTGAGTACCCTATTAAAATTTTGCTAAAACAGAAAATGCACTTCTTGAGAACTATTTGGATAAGCTTATTTTGAGGGTTGTTGGTTTGAAACTTGTTAGTTTTTATGAGCAACCACTTGGGGAATATGTTGGAAACCTTTCACTAAGCCCATGTATCCATCTGCAATTCCTTGGAGTTAGTTTTGACCTATTTTTTATGCACCTACTTTTGGGGGTTTGCACAAATCTGTATGTTGCATGTTTCCAAAAAAATCCAAGTAGCCTACTTTGGAGGCCTATATCTTTTGCCTAGTTGCATGTCATATTCAAATATCCATTTCCCTATATTGTAATCATGAGAAGGAACTCACTTTTCCAATTTAAGCCTCCATTGAATCCATTTGATAAGCTTTCCAGGTCAATTCCAAAGGCAGTTCATTTAGGTCTGGAGTTTGCATATTGTCATTGTTAGCCGAAGGCACATTTTGGAAATTAATAAAAAAATAATCAGTCAGTCATCAGGACATGTTAGTTATTTCCCTATGATTTTAGTAGGAAAATGAGCTAGTCTGAAGATCCTTGGGTTTCCAGAAGGTCATTTAACATTTTTACTGAGGATATTTCAAATGAATTTTATTCAGTTTTCAATGTGCATAACCAGAACAGTTTGAAAGTAGTATTTTTTTAGTATTAATAATTTGTAAATCTGAAGGTATCTAATAAATCCTTCTAGCCCACATATGATCGAATTATCTGAGTGGTAATGTCCTAGAGAGTCATTTGGTATCTTTTCAAAGATGTGTTGAAAGGGTTTCATATTAGTTCTGGTATGTTCAATTGGACAAAACATGAGGGTGACTTTGGCGATTAAAATCTCTTACCTCATACATCATCATGCAAAGTTGTTTCACAAAGTGTTTACAGGTATGTCAATCTATGATGATGTATGAGGAAACAGAATGTGGGTTTGTTAAACAAGTTTGAGAAACTTTTAAGTAGCTGTGAATAGCAGATGTAAAGCCCAAAATCAATAAAGAAATATGGTCTCGACCTCCGTATGATGTATTGGGAGCTTTAAAATAAGGTATGGGTGGCTTTCAAAGGTTTTTTGTGCAGATTTTGTAGAGCCTTGGCAGATCTGTATGCGAATGTGGAAAGCACATACAAGTCATGTGAACTGCTCAGAATGGTCTCGCAGTAGATGTGATTGCAATATGTGTGCAAAGTGGAATGTGTTTTTAGGTTTTAAACCTTACACACTAATGCAATAGGTGATAAAATTTGGAGTGCGTTGAATGCAGATTTAGAGGGAACGAGCTTAGTGAAAAGGCTTTTGAAGCTTTCAAACTTTTGCATTTGGCAGCTGTAAATTCAGTCTCTCTGCATTTGTGTGTCATCTGGGATCTCTAAGGCAGAGCATGAATGCCAAACATTAGTCGTCATCAAAGAATATGTAGGGTATGTGTTACATTTTTGCAAACCACACCAATATAATGTGGTCTCTGTTTGCGATAAATCTGGGTGTGCACGAAATTGGATTTGATCAAAAAATGCTCACACCAAAACAGAGGTGTTTGAGTAGATTGGTGGTCATGAATACAAAGTGTGGTAGCATACACAGGTGCGCAGGATGCTTCACAGAAAAAATGGATGTCACTTTGGGGTTTTTGGCGGTAAAGTATGAATGTCTGGGCAGAATTAATTAAGAAATGTTGTTGAGAGTTAATATTTTTTAGGTTGTTGGAATCATTTGTGGTTGCACTAAAAGTTTGAATTATCAATGTCTCATATAAATGTCAGATTTAACTCGAGCATAGGGGTTAAGCCATAAACAAGGAGGTGCTAACCACCAAGTCAACAATCTTCCCTTTAGCACCTACTGAAGGGAGACTCAAACCCGTGACTCAAGGCTCTGATACCAATTGTTGGAATCATTTTTTGTTTCACCAAAAGATCAACAATAAACACAGTTGATTTATTCATTTCAAGATGGGCAGAGAAGGCCTGGAATTTGATGGTCATATTGGCCATTTTTCCACTTTTGACGTATAGATTGACAGGTTAAATTTTTATAAAACCGTCAATATGACATTTAAATTTATTAATAAACTGTCAAAATTTATTATAGATAATATAAATAAGTAACTTATATATAATATATATTTATGACAAATGTAATATTACTTTGTTGAAAGGTAGGCTAGTTTTTTTCCTAAAACATGGAGAAAGGTTGTTTTCATATATATGCAAATGCAACACATTCACGTAGAAGGAAACTTTGTTGAAAGGTAGGCTGGTTTTTTTCTAAAACATGGAGAAAGGTTGTTTTCATATATATGCAAATGCAACACATTCACGTAGAAGGAAACTTTGTTGAAAGGTAAGCTGGTTTTTTTCTAAAACATGGAGAAAGGTTTTTTCATATATATGCAAACGCAACACATTCATGTAGAAGGAAACTTTGTTGAAAGGTAGGCTGGTTGTGAAATGTTGTTTTCATATATATGCAAATGCAACACATTCACGTAGAAGGAAAAATGAGAGCACAGAAGGACAAATATGAGATAAGTGTACAATTACAAAGGGTTGGAATACAACCACAAAGAAGAAATCTGATTTTTAGCAAGTATGATGTGGCAAATAAATATGGAGGCTTCTTCTTCTCTTTATATATTCTTCTCTTCTCTCAGTCCAAGGGTTCCAAAATCTCATGTTTAGAGTGTTGGTTTCAGTAAGAGTGTAGGTGAATATGAACAAGTTGTAAAATCATTTACAAAGAAACTATATGGTGTTAGTGTCATGTTTTGTGTAGGTTTTGAGTAAATGAGTTGTAAAATTGTTGTATTAGAGATATAGCAATTGATTTTAATAGAAATACAATGCATATCTAGTTGTACAATTCTATTATATTTTGAATGAAATTAATCAAGGGTTTGTTTCATTTAGTGCACTGTTGTGGTGTATGTGATTTCTTGTTCATGCTTTGATCTAATGGGTCAATTAAATGCTTGAATATAATTACAAATTTATAAAATTTGTGTAGGGATATTGATAAGTAGTTTGGGTCAAGGTTATTGTTGAGAGGTATTGTAAGCCAGTATTTTCTTAGATCGCATGCTATTAATTAAAGTCTTTTCATATATCATTTTAATTCTTATAAATTCAGAGTTCCCAATGGGATAAGGCACCGATCACAACAGTTTATATTGGTTTTACTATTTTTTTTGTGTTCAAATTCATTTGAATCTTACCATTAAATTATTAAATCACACAATGTCTTTTCATTTTATGTATGTTGTTGTTATCTCATGCTCCAAGTGGTGGAGGATCACTGAGAATTAGCCATTTTATAGCATTCTCCCTCTATGTTGATCCTTTATATAAGATTATATGTTTTATTTTGAAGTTATTTACAAGTTTGGTGCAAAGATTTTAAATACATTACGAGATCACTCTCCTGAGTCTTGCAGAACCCAAAGTGTAGAAGGGTTTGAGATATCCTTTTCAGTTGGTCCGAGTCTAGGAGCTTATTAATAATTGGAGTTGGCTTCTCCATAGGTAACTGAATGATCAACTTGGTTACCATTCACTAGTGTAAACCCTTTTTAGGAACCAATAGAGTGGAAGATAAAATCAACATTGGGGGAAATACTCAGTGTAGGTCACATGGCATTGGGTGATCATTTTAAATCCACACATTAATTATCCTATGAAATATACATGGGACAAATGACTAGGGCCATAATATAAGATTTATATGGCTTCTTGACATTATTGATAATGTGACATACTAGTAGATTTCCACCCCCAACTAAGTGTATAGTGTTGTCCTTAGAGTTACTATAATAAATTCAAGAAGAAAAAGAAATTAACATGAATGAAAAGGAGTACGATACCTCTAGAGAATTACCATTAATATACACCAATGATAAAATGAGATATGAATGTGACAAAAAAATTTGATGGAATATGCCACACTTGTGAAGTGATCAGACACATTAATTGTGCATAAGCAATGTAGACAAGGTGAAAAATCATATATATTTATTCTCAAAAGTGTATTGGCCAAGTGATGTGGTTGATGTCCCAATGATGTATCCTAGCTGGAAGAGTGTGTACCAATAGCAATGATGTGACTAGTTGAAAGATGATAGGGATCATCAATTATTAAGGTGGACAATGCATGCATAGGTGGTAGAAATCCAGTTAAGACTAGTCCAATGGTGGTGGTGATGACGTATTTAGGAATTGTCATCAGCACTAAAATGTGAAAAGACCAAGTAAGAAGAGTAAATAGGTCAATGTGAAGCTTGGTTAGCTGACAGAAGGTTAAGGTGCACAATCTGTTGGATTGACTAATCATCATTATGAATGGCTCTTAGCACTATATAGACCAATCACCTATAGAGTGAAAATATGTATTTTATTTTTTTATTTTTTATATATTTTTTCATTTATTAACAATAGTTTTCACCTCAATTATTATTTATGTAGTTATGACTCCCTAGACGCCTGATTTTCAAATAATAATTGTCCAACATTGCACAAAGTTTTTCATTGTTAGAATTTATTCCTTTTTTGTATTTTTATGTAGTGTACCTAATGTTGGTATGTGTCCACTAATCATACTATTAGGCTTAAATTTTGGTGAATTTGTCAACCACATTTTCCCCCAAATCAATTAAAAAGGGAGTGCAAGGGGTAAAGCCCCTCCTGTGAGGCTTGGGAGGATGACCCCCCCCCCCCCCCCCCCCCATCATGTAGCTAGGGTTGGAGCACACATTAATAGTTTGGGGGCTTCTCGGAATAGCACCCCCAAAGCCAAGATTGCCTATTACTTGATAAAGGAGTTTACTAGGGTTTTTTCATATAAACTAACCTTTATAATTAACTTCTTAAATGTCTATAAATAAGTAGTTTTGTAATGTGAAAGATATGATATTTTGAATTGTTCTTTGTTGGATTATTAAAAAGAAGTGGATGGTTATTTTTCTAGTGGATGTAGCCCACATTGGGTGAACCACATTAAATCTTTGTGTTATTGTCTTTTTTTATTTTTCCTTTCTTATTTTTCATTATATTTAATATGATTTATTGTTATAGTATGCCTTAAAACCCTAAAAATTGGTCTCAGATACATTCAATTTAAAGTGGGAGAAACAGTAGAAGAAGGAAAGCTTAAGGTTGATAAGTTGAACAACCAAAACTATCAGCTATGGAAGATGCAAATGGAAGATTATCTATATCAAAAAGATATTTAGTTACTATTGAAAAGAGTAGAAAACAAGCTGAAAGGTATGACAAATCTAAAATGGGAAAATTTAGATAGGAAGGCACTAGGAACAATATAGTTGTGCCTAGCATTGTTGTTGGCTTCCAATGTAGCATAAGAAACAATAACAAAGGGTTTGATGGTGGCATTAGATAAGATATATGAGAAACCGTCTACCTCTAATAAGGTATTTCTTATGAAATATTTATTTACTATGAAGATTCCAGAAGGTGGATCTATTGTTGACCATTTAAATAAGTTTACTAGGTTACTAGTCAGCTAAGTTTTTTGAAAATAAATTTTGATGAAGAGGTTAGTGCTCTCTTGATTTTTTTCTCATTTCCAAAAAGCTAGAATATCTTGGTCATGGTTGTAAGCAACTTTGTCTCTGGTTCAAACACTTTAAGATTTGATGATTTTGTTGGTATTATCCTAAATAAGGAAATGTGACAAAAAAACATATGTGAGAATACAATAGTGTTTTGACTATTGAAATTAAGGAAAGAAAAAGGGAAAAATGGAAAAGTCCATGGAATCATGGAAAATCTAGAAAGGGCATATCCAAAACTAGGGAAAGGTTGGAATATTGGCATTCTAGGAAGAAAGGACATCTAAAGAAAGATTTTTGGTCTTGAAAGGGAAAAAAGGAGATGGAAAACAAGATAATAATAATGAAGAAAATGTAGTAGGTGATGTATTAAAATATGCTTTGATTATTTCTTTTGTTAATATTATTCATTCTTGGGTGCTAGATTCAAGTGCTTCATTTCATCTAACACCCCATAATAAATATTTTCTCTAGATTATGTTCAAGGTTATTTTGGACGGGTTTGTCTAGGTGATGAGGAACCATGTCAAATTATTGGGAAAGGAAACATACAAATAAAATTTCTAATTGGAAATTAATGGTTTCTAAAAGAGGCAAGACATGTTCTTGATTTAAGAAGAAATTTAATATTATTTCGACAACTATGAAGTTAAGGGTGCATAGTTATATTTACAGACAATTCATGGAAGGTCACTAAAGGCTCATTAATGATAGAAAAGTGGAAAATGATAGGTACATTATATTTATGTACTAGAAATTTTGATTATTATATTTCCCTAGCTTCCACAAGAACATATATAACATTATGGAACATTAGACTTCGACACATGAGTAAGAAGGCCATGAAGATCCTCCATTCCAAAAACCTATTGCCAAGTTTGAAGAAATTTGATTTGGATTTCTATAAAAATTTCATTAAAGGATAACAAAAAAGAGTCACATTTCTCATAGTTGGGAAGAAAAAGAAGAGTGAAAAGTTAAAGCTTGTGTATTTTGATGTACAAGAATGGGCTTAGGTATCATCTCTTGGTGGGTCTTATTATTATGCTACTTTTATTGATGATACAACTACAAAATTTGAGTTTACTTCATTGCCAAAAATATATGATGTGCTTTATACCTTTAGGAAATGGAAATATTTGGTTGAGAATGAGGTAGGAAAATAAGTTGAAGTATCTTAGATTAGATAATGGAGATGAATACTACAACAAAGAGTTTGACTATTAGTATTCATACTATGGCATTGATAGATAAAAGATGATTCTAGGAACACCACAAGAAAATGGTGTCTAAAAAGGACATGAACATAACTATCGTGGAGTGTACAAGAAGTATGAGAATTCATTCATAATTAACATTGTATTTTTGGATAGATGTTGTGGAAAAAATTATTTACTTTATAAATATAGTTCCTTAAATCTTTCCTTAGATGGTGCTATTATAGAGAAGGCATGGACAAGTAAAAAGTTAAACTATCCATTCCTAAAAAAAATTGGTTGCGAAGCATTTGTCCATATTGACATTGAGAATAAAACAGAGCTTGAGGCTAAATCCAAGAAGAGTAATTTTATTGGGTATGGAGTTAATGATTAAGAAAATAATTTATAGGACTATAAAAATCACAAAATCATTAGGAGTTGAGATGTCATATTCAATGAGAAGGTAATGTATAAATATTAGTTGTAGGGAAAGAAACAAGAAAAATAAAATAGAGAATATCCAATGCTTGATGAGATCCCAAAAAATATACTACAATTGATGGCAAACAATATTGAACAACCAGAAGAACAAAAGGTACATCAAACTCATGTTAGAATATCTACCAGGATAAATAGACCCCTTAAATGGTTCTCTCCTTCATTATATTATGTACTATTGACTAACTAGTGAACCAAAAAGTTATGCAAAAACAAATCAGGTTGAAACCATAAATAAGTGGGAGAAAGAAATGAAAGAGGAGACAAAATCTTTGATACATAATCAAACTTGGGACTTAGTTGAATTTCTTGAAGGTAAGATAGCACAAGGTCAAACAAATGGGTTTACAAGTTAAAGTAAAAGCATGGAGGCAAGAAATGATATAAGGCCAGACTTGAGGTAAAAGGTTTTGCATTGAAGAAAGGTATTGATTTTACAAGCGAGACATTTTCTTATGTTGTTAAGAACACTTCAATTTTAACTATTCTAAGTCTTTTGGCTATAGAATACTTGCATCTTAAACAATTAGATGTAAAGATAACTTTTCACCACGGAGATTTAGAATAAGAGATTTATATGTAGAAACTTTAGGGATATGAGGTCAAAGATAAGGAGCTTAGTGTATAGGTTAAAAAAAAAATTGTATGGAAGAAAACAAGAATCTTGGAAATGGTATCTAAAATTTGACAATTTTATGGTTGAACAAGGTTACAACAAATACCATTCTGATCATTGTGTTTTTTTTACAAGATTGGAAAATGGTAGCTATATTATCTTGTTATTATGTGTTTATGACATGTTTTTTGTTGGCTCTAGCATGTAACATATAAATGATCTTAAGAAAAATTTGAAAAGGCATTTTCTATGATTGATTTGGGTGCATTAAAATAAATCTGTGTAATGAGAATAACTACAGAGGGAAAAAATCACATTAATTTTGTCTCAAAGTGATTACATAGAAAATATGTTGAGAGATTTCAAATGCAAGATGCAAAACCAATTAGTATGTCTTTTCCAAGTCATTTTAAATTGACTAAGGAGATGTGTAAGACACAAGAAAATATAGACTACATATACAAGGTTACATACTCTTCAGTAGTTGGCATTTTTATGTATGTCATGGTGTGTACAAGGCTAGATATTTCACATGTAGTGGGATTTGTGAATAAGTAAATGAACAATCCTCGAAAAGAGAATTGGAATATGGTATGATGAATTCTATGGCATTTGAGAGACCGTAGTACTACATGGTCATGATATTTTGGAGGTTATAATTCCACTCTCTAGTAATATGGTTACTCAATTCTAGCAAGAGATATTGATAGCAAGAGGAGCTCAACAAGGTATGTATTGATTGTAGGCAGAATAGCAGTAAGTTGGATTTCATGGTTGAAATTATTTTTTTCAATATCCACCATAGAAGCAAAGTATGTTTTTTCCTACCAAGTATAGTAAGGAGATGATTTGTTTACAAATTTTTATGGAGATTGGGAGGAGAATAGAAGGTTGCATAGTGATATTCAAAGTATCATTCATCTTACAAGGAAATCATTCCTTCAATCTAAGAAAAAAAAATAAAACTTTAGTACCATTTCATACACTCAATTTTAGAGAATGGACAATTGAATTTGGAGAAGATACACACTAGTAAGAATATTGTAGATATGTTAACCAAGGTAGTAACAAGAGAAACTAAGTTATTGTTCAATTTTTGTTGGCCTTTGAGAATAATACTAATGTAAATCATAAATGAACAACATCTAGGTATGTCAATCCAGTGGGAATAGTGATGTTGTATTCATCCAGCATTAGTCGTCGAGTGAGAGATTGTTTGGTATGGAGCTTGATCTAAATCCAAGTGGGAGATTGTTTGTATGTGGTAATTGATCATATTTTTGGGCTTAAATTTTGGTGACTTTGTCAACCATATTTTCCCCCAAAATTAATTAATGGGGGAGTGCAGGGGGTAGATCCCCTCTTGTGAGGCTTGGGGGATGACCCCCTAGTGGGGGTCCAAGGGAAGAGCCCATGGTATAGGTTTGGGGTCGCCAGGGGTAGAACTCCCAAAAATAAAATTGTAAATTACTTGATAAACAAGTCAGATAGGTTTTTTTCATGTCAACCAACCTTTGTAAACCACCTTAAAGGTCTATTAATGGGTGGTTGTGTAATGTGAAATATATGATATTGTAATGTTCTCTTTTCTAGAGAATGGAAAATAGTGCATGACTATTTCTCTAGTGGATGTAGCTCGCATTGGATGAACTATGTTTTTTATTGCAAGAAAAAATAGGTTTTAAAGGGGACCCGAAACCCCGTATAAGCTAGATAAAAAGTTTATCATTAAAGGAAACTAAAAACAAACGGGACTGGGGACCAGTCCGCCATAACCAAAACCAGGATGAACTATGTTAATGTGTTTTGTTATTTTTGCCTCTCTTATTTTATAATATATTTAATAGTATTTATTGCTCTATTTTTCCTTAAAACCCTAAACAGCTTAAAGGAACTTGATGAGGCAACAACAACTCAAATTATTACATTGAGTTATTTCTATAAATTAGACAGAAAGAATCTTTTGAGATAGGTCACTTATACAATTTTAATTGATGTGTGTTAACAACAAGTACCATATGATCAAAATACATAGTGAGGATCTTGACTACGTCACTTCCATAAACAACCTCAATCTCATAAGGCCATATCCATCTAGTGTGGAATTTTCTTTTGAAATCCTAAAATATGGAATCATACAAATGTTCCTAATCTCATATTTGGAATGATCATTTTTAGATGAAAGTATTATGCAAAGGAGCTCACCTTTTTTGAGCTATTTATGTATGGAAAGGATATTTTTTGTAGTACATCCAAGGAATTAATTGGAAAAATTCATCTCTAAGAATCCATTAGATTCATTTCCTATTGAAGACTACTATGTAGGGTCTTTACTTCAAATTCAATAAGACTACTTTCTTACCATAGATGAGCTCAAATGATTTCAGATTACTAATGGGCTTACATGTTGTCCAATAATCCCATACTACTTTAAGAAGTCTTGATGCCTTGTCTTTCTTATGAAGTGGTAAATTTTTTGTAAGAATTTTTTCAAGTTCCTAATTAATGACTTCAACTTGTCCATTGGACTAAGTGTCACACATAGAGGATTTTTGATGTCATATCTCATACTCATGAACCAAAGAAGTAATTAACTCAGATGTGAACGAAGGTCCTTGATTTGTGACAATTTATTTTGGTACACCAAAACAAGTAAAAATATCAGAAAACAAAAATTTGGCAAATTCAGTATCTCTTGCATATTTTAATGCTATAACCCCTTCCCATTTAGTGACATAATTAGTAAAAACCAATATAAATATTCATTATTTCTAGATGGAGGTTTTAGTAGCCCCACAAAATTTAAACTCCATCTTTCAAAAGGTTCAATAGACAACTAGGGTTGTAGAGGCATCTTGTCATAACCTATGGTTTGGCCAATACATTGGCACTTGTCATAGTGTTGCACATACTCTTTCCAATCTTTGTGTATTGTAGACCAATGATGCCCAATAGTAAGGATTTTATTTGTAGTTCTTTTGGTGGAAAAATATCCTAGATAGGGCTCATTATTATATGCTTTAAACATATTAAAGTCATTGTCTTGAACTAATGTTTCATAACATCATCAATGTCTATGCAAAAGAGAAACCATTTATCTAGGTATATGGGCCACTTATTCTACAAGCTTTCACCAATCTCTTAAAGAAAATTGTGGTGGGAACTTTCGTGTGACAAGATATTTTGTAATATCTAAAAACCATGGGATTTTTACTAATATAGGAAAAATATGTTCATCAAGGTTCAAGCATTGCCAATAGGTGTATGTTCATCTTCATATTACAACCTTTATAAAAAATGTGCGAACACATTCTCATGACTTGGCTTATCAAGTGTAGTTATAAAAAACTATTGCAACAACAATAACCATCTAATTACTCTTCCCATAACAAGTTGTTTATTCATTAAAAATCTTATTTCAGAGTGATCATATGGATAAAGACTATAACTAGTTATATAATGATGAAATATTTTTACCACAAACAAAAACTCTTTTTCTGTGACAATGTAGTATTCCTTGGCACCTATAAAACACTTGCTAATATAATAGATGTATTATAAGAGTGACCCTTATTTTTTATAAATATTTGTCCTAATGAATTGTATGATACATCATTGTAGATATGGGATGGAAGCTCCCAATTTGGTCCACATAATGTGTGATGTAATAAGATTTCCTTTAATTACATTAAAATCTTACTAATACTCTTATCCATAAATTAATAACATCTCTACCTAATAAGACAAAAAGAGGTCTCAAGCTATTTCACATAACTTTTGAATAAATCTTTGATAATATCCAGCATATCCTAAAAACCTTCAAACATCCTTTTGATTATCTAGTATGAGTAGATCCTAAAAAAATTAGTACCTTTTGATTATCTAGTATGAGTAGATCCTAAAAAAATTAGTACCTTTTTGGAATCCATTTCAATGTCTTTTGAGGAAATACAATGACCTAATAATATACCTTCCATCATAATGATTTGACATTTTTCATGACTTAAGGATACATTAGTCTCAATGCATCTCTTAAGTACTTTTTAAAGATTTTTGTAACATCTTCATAAGTGTTTTCATAAACAATAAAGTCATCCATATGAACCTCTACACAATCATGTATCAGATTAGAAAATATACTCAAAATTTCCCTTTTGAAGGTGGGAGGAGCATTACATGATCAAAAGGGTAAAACATTATAAGGAAATTTTCATGAAGGAAAAGTAAAAGTGGTTTTTTCACGATCCTTAGGTTTTATACGTGTCTAGTTGTACCCATGAAGCCATTTGGGAAGAAGAAGAATTTATTGCCTACAAGATTATCCAATACATGGCTAATAAATAGTAATTAAAAATTATTTATGTTAGTACCCTTTTTAAAGGATCTAAAATCAACATGTATTTATTGTTGACAATTAATTTTAGGAACTACTACCAGAGGATACTATCAAAAATTGGATATATAAATCCTACATTTAAAGTTTTTCCTAATTCTCTCTTAACAATGTCTTGTAATATTGTGTTTAATCATATTTGTAGCTGCCTAATAGGATGACTTATTTCTTCTTTGTACTGTAAAGATGATGTGTACAGGTAGATGGATGTATACCACACATGTCATGATATTCCCAAGTGAAGGAACCTATGCGCATTTGTAAAATGGAAATTAAGTCTTCTAATTATGAGGTGCTTGGATTTGGATTTATACTAAGAATTTGTCATGGAGAATTTTGTATCGCTTGTGACTATACAAGAAAATTTATGTAAAACATTTAGGAAGTAGATGGTGAAGAATTGGAGTTTTCAAAAATATAAAATGGACTATACAAGCAATTGTGTGGTAATAGTTGTAGTGTATGAAGATATTGAATAGAACATGGGTAAGTGCACCAAGATGGTGTGCAAAAAAGTGGCCACCTCCTTAAAAAAAACTAAAACTTTTCATAATCCGCTTAGGTTATTCAAAATTTGAAAAAATTAGGCTTGGAAAACCCGAGCCTTTGCCAAGCCACAAAAAATAATTAAAAAAACTTAAGTTCTTCAAAATGCGTACGCATTTTGTAAAGAAAAAAATGCTTTACAAAACGCTTATGCATTTTGACAGTCATAAACTTTTTTTAAAACCCGTGTTTGATTGTTTTTCTTCACACCAAAACTAATTTTGAAGGAGAGAGGAGGAAGAGAATATGCCAAAACCTGGGTGGGTTCTTATTGTTATTAGATTTTGTTTCCATATTGATCATTTTGTAAGCATGCCACATCATCGAACAAGTAAGAATTTTTTTTCTTTAATTATTTTTGTTTCAATTTTGATTGAGTAGGGTTTGTTGAATTGATTTAAGTTTTTTTAATTATTTTGATGTTAGATTTGGAAAATAATCCCCGACCACGAAAGAGATAGCATAGACCTCTTCAAACACATGAAAATCTTGATAATGTTGGAAATGAGCAACAAGACAACCCTCAAAATATAGCCCCACAATAATAAAACCCTCAACAAAATCCAAATCCACCACCAAACCCAAACCCACCGCCAAACCCGAATCCAAACCCTCTGTGTCCTCTAATAGGTCATGTTGATGCCACACAAGAGGACCTTATCAATCACTTTCAACAAAATAGTGCCCAAGTATCCATATTGGTTAATAGGTTGAGGTCCTCTAGTTTTGAGCACCACTCATCCCTTGCCACTTCCTTAAAAATAATGGCCAATAGTGTGAATGAGGTGTCTAAGGAGGTTACAACATGGCATTCATGGAGGGATAGATGTCATGCATTTTATGCCAATGGGTTGTCATATGATCAAGTGAAAAAAAAATGAGGATACTTAAAGAAGATGTATGTTCTCTTTTCACTGATCTTATTAGTAGTAACTCCCTAGAAGTAACTACGAATCGATTTCCCATAGATTGGTGTTTTCATAATAGGATGAGAGTTGCATTTTGGGATAGGTGGTATATGGTCTTTGACCAAGCACCATGTAATAATTGGGAGGTGCCTTTATATTTTTTGAGAAAGCTATATTATGATTTTATCCTTCGAAAGAAGTTGAACTAATTTGACATCTGACAGTTCTAGGGTAGAGGGAGAGGCTCTGCATAGGATAGAGCTAAGGCCCATAGGGTGGTAGAGTCACAGCATAGGAGGTGTCTAGCTAAAAAACCCATAGTTCATGTTGTGGTCCCAGTAGTAGTGAAGGAGTCTATGTATTTTCAAACCCTTTAGGCAACTACATCATTGACAAATGTCATTATTGAGCATGGTACATAGTTAGTCGATGCAGAGGGTGGATCAACATTTGCACCACCTTCATCATCATTAGATGCTCCATTTGTCTCAGCCCAGTCCATTGAGCATATGTTCCCTAGCTATCAGGGTATATGTGCTAGGGTAGATACCAATACGAATGAGGATGGTTCGACATCCCATTCGTGTGCACATTGTGGGAGTAGATTCAAGGAATTCACTACTGAGGATGTGGCCCTCACAAATGACCTATTGATGATGGTATTTTCTATGAGACAAACTCAAGTATTTTTATTTGTGTTTTGACATGTTATTAATTTTAATCACCTAAATCTTATAAAAGTAAATAGATTTTTATTTAGAAAATAAATTAAATTGATATATGAATAATATGCATTGTAGAGTACAACAGGTGGTATTGCGAGCACACCACAAAGTGCTCGTTCGACTAGACGTGCACAGGTAGCTTCGACACCTGAGGTATAGTTTTTAAATATTCATAAAAATAGAATACTTTCTTGGTGTCAAGATATATTTTCTTAATATGTATATTTATTTAATTTTTTATAGGGCTTGTGTGGGGTTCAGATGTCCAAAGTTGATGAGGTGATGCTTTGTGCGGTTGAATTTGGCCTAGAGAGCTTTGTGGTATCATATTTTTCACACCTCTTGTTTATAATTTTAATTGAACCCATGTGTTATCATATTCATTTCTCTTATGTTAATTTTTTTTCTTCTAGGTTACCCCACATGTCTCGAAGACACCAGATGAAAAAATAAATCCTCGAGGACACCCAAAGTACAAAAGTTAATTTAGTACAATTTAAGTTTATTTGTTGAAATGTATTATGACTAAACATGTACATGTATACTTATGAATGCACGTGTCTTATTTGTTCTATATACAAAAATAGTTGGGTTTTACAAAATTAATGAATGCACTAGATGTTGTTGATGTTCAGGTTCGAGAAGAGGTAATATTTTTTATATTCACTTTCAATTGCGTTCTTGTTTGTTCAAAATCTCTTAGAAATCCTTCCTCTATGACTATGATATATGTTATTATTTTCATATAGGAAATGTTCATAGAGGTCTCATTAGTGATGACTCCTCCTAAGAGTACATGAGAGCTATCTGAGGCTCTGGTATGCATTATGTGTGTGTGTGTGTGTGTTAACATATGGATTTATATATGAGTACATGCATTTTTACTTTTGTAGTGTTTGTCATCAACTTTGGGTTATTAACTTCTATTAATTATCTTTTACCTATTATAGCTCCCTTCGTGACTTCCTATAGATTATTTACCATTCCTTTTTGTTAGGAGTCCTCACCCACGAAGGAGCCCATCAGCATTACTACATAGCCCAAGTACATAAGAAAGAGATGAGGTAATCAACAATTCAATTGCCAAAAAATTACAGTCTAGTATTTAGTTATTTTGATAATATTTGGAGATAAGATATCTGATTTAGCATTTGAATTGTTCTTGTGCAAACACCCAGCGAGCCACATACTGCTTCGAAGAGGCTCAATTTTGATGATCCAACATAGTCATAGATATTGATAGAGATATGTAGATTTAGTTTTGGTCATTGAATAACCACTTTTTGTATATATTCAATATTTGTATTGTATATATCGACCTTGACATGGCACATGCCACATTTTTGTAACTGTTATTGATTTGGAATCTATACCATTTTTTGATATGTACACAATTTTTGTTCATTTTGATATATATGAAACTTGATATTTAATCCAATTTGTTCATTGTGTGCATATCATTGTACTTTAAAACTTTATTTTTTGCAATTAATCAAACATGTTTACATTCATTATTTAATATAATAGAATTGAAACATGTTTATCAAAATCATTGTGGCATGGATAATGTAATCAAAGTCATATGTGACTAATTTGATGTAATAAGGCATGAAAATCCAAAATATGTAATGATTTTGTCTATTGTGTCAAATTGTCCTAACTAAGCAAATAAGGGTCATAGGAAGATGTATATTAATGGGTGGTTTATGTGGTTTCTATTTCTTGTGGATTGTGTTTTGGAACAAGTTGGTGAAAAGTGTGAAATACCTAATTTTACCAATGTTGCTTAGTGACCCTCAGGGAAACTCTGGTATGGTGTGCTCGTTAATGTTTAAGGGATTTTGTGGGTGAAACGGGGTTTTCACTAGTATTTACCTAGCCAACCAGAGCTAACAAAGTATATGATTCAATCACACGGTGAACAGATTGAAAGATAGCTAATGTTGTTCATTTCAATTAAGCAACATTGCATCTTTTGGCATAAAATGAGATAGGGATGCCAAATCAAAATGAAGGGAATCTCCCAAAACTAAGCTGGATAATTGTAGGCCTTCATAACATGATTGTGTGTCACCTGAGGATTCATCAATACCTCACATGAGCTCTGAGATATGCCCAAAGAAATATCACTACCCAATGTTGCTTAGTGACCCTTAGGGACACTGGTCCGGTATGCTCGCAAATGTTTGAGGGACTCTGTGGGAAAAATGGGATTTTCACTATCATTTTCCCATCCAAATGGGGGTAATGGAGTAGAAAATTCAATCTCATAGAAAATGGATTGAAAGATAGCTAATGTTGCTCATTTCAATTGAGAAAAATTGCATCTTTTGACATAAACTGAGATAGGGATGCCAAATTAAAATGAATGAGAATATCCCAAAACTGAGATGGGTAATTATAGGCCTCCATAACATGGTCCTGTACCACCTAAAAATTCATCGATACCCCACACAAGCTCCTAGATATATGCAAAGAAATATCGCTTCCCAATGTTGCTTAGTGACCCTTAGGGACACTCTGGTCTGGTGTACTCACGAACATTTGAGGGACTCCATGGGTGAAATGGGGTTGTAACTAGTGGTTACCTGGCCAACCAAAGATAATGGAGTAGATGATTTGATCTCATAGTGAATGGATCGAAAGATAGGCAATGTTGCTCATTTTAATTGAGCAACATTGCATCTTTTGACATAAACCAAGATAGGGATTCCAAATTAAAATGAAGGAGAATCTCCCAAAACTAATATGGGTAATTATAGGCCTCCATAACACGGTCCTGTAGCACCTGATGATTTTTCAATACCTTGTACGAGCTCTGAGATATGCCCCAAGAAATATCACTACCCAATGTTGTTTAGTGACCCTTGGGGACACTCTGGTCTAGTGTGCTCTTGAACATTCAAGGGATTGTGTGGGAGAAATGGGGTTGTCACTAGAATTTACTCTACCAACTAGAGCTAATGGAGTAGACAATTTGATCTCACGATGAACAAATTGAAAGATAGATAATGTTTCTCATTTCGATTGAGCAACATTACATCTTTTGACATAAACTGAGATAGGGATTCCAAATTAAAACAAAGAAGAATCTCCCAAAATTGATATGGTTAATTTTAGGCCTCCATAACATGGTCATGTAGCACCTGACGATTCATCAATACCTCGCACAAGCTCCAAGATATGCCCCAAGAAAGATCACTGCCCAATGTTGCTTAGTGACCCTTAGGGACACTCTGGTCTAGTGTGCTCACAAACATTCGAGGGACTCCATGGGTGAAATGAGGTTGTCCCTAGTGTTTGCTCAGCCAATCGGAGCTAATGGAGCAAATGATTTGATCTTGCGATGAGTGGATTGAAAGATAACCAATGTTGTTAATTTCAATTGAGCAACATTGCAGTCACATCCATGTTATGGCGTTTAAAGAATAGTTTTTTGTAAGATATGTCTAAATATGTTCTTAATGGAAATTAATATTTAATTAATAAATTTTTAAATAGATTTCACACTTATTTATTGTTGAATGTACAAAATAAAAGATAAATTTCAAAAGTAAATTCCAGATTCTTCTAAGGTAGAGATTGAGAGGATTGAATACATGTATTTCAATAATATAAATTTTCAAATCAAGCCCATTGCACCTTTCATTTACAAAATTTGGCATCTAACATGCACATGACAGCTCATTGCCCTTTTTTACATAAAAATTAGCATCTAATATGCATATGATAGCACTTTTTTTATACAAAATTTGGCATCTCTCTATGCGTATTACATCTCATTGTCATTTTTAAGTATACAAATTGGCCTCTAATATACACATAGAGAACCTCGAAGATATACACAAAATTGTCAAAATCATTCTACCATATTGTAGAATCATTCTTCTAGATTGCCCAAAACTAATCAAGAGAACCTTATGGATCAACTCTAACCCTTATTGTGTCAATTATTGCCTCATGGTTAGATTCACAAACTTTCCACAAATTATTGTTAAGAGGTCTTCCATGATACTTAATCAATTGAATATTTATTAAAGAAATAAGGTTAGAGTAATGAACAATATGTCTATGTGTCTCAAAGTCCTCAAACAACTAGGCATTAGAATTCTTGATAGGATATCTTTATTTTATAGAGTTTAATACCCATATTAATGCAAAGTGTAATAAAAAAGAGTTTAATAGGTATGAATACAACTGGACACAATAATGGTACCTTCTAAGCCATGTCCCTATGACAACAATGGATCCTATTGGGTACTGAATACCCTCTCCATCAATGATTGTAGTTGTCAATTGCTTTTTAGCCTCAATACAATGACACAAAAAGTAATTTTTTCCTTGTTCATTGTTCTCATCTACAATTACTGCATATACATGACCTGCATTTAATAGAAGGATTAGCTAATACCAAAATCAACATTTAAAGAACTAATAAATTGAATTTAAATTTGACTTAACCTACAAAATCTAGAGACATTACCTAGTTCAACTTGGTCTGATACATGGTAAAAATCCATTGATGCTTCAAACTGGTTCATTTACATAGTTCTCTGGGAAGTTGATATATATGATCTAGGGTTTTCAAAGGTCTACAAGACCATTGGTCAACCTAATATTTTTATTCACATTCATCTCACACAAAATGCATACACGAAGAGAAAAAGCATGCAATTTTTCTAGTATAAATAGCTAATGATGTTGCATTTGAACTTCTAAATGAATGCATGTCTCTTGATCCTATAAGTGTAAAACAATATAGATATTTTTCAATGCTAGATTCACGTATCAACCAAAAATATCTAGAAACCATAGACTTATATGCATTACCTGGTCTCATTGTAGAGTTACACCATTGCACAATTGTTTATGCATCTATTGACATTGCACCACCTTTGTACTTCAATTCCTCTCTAGTAAGAGCTCTTTTCACGCATGATCCCACGCCATCATTCTCTCCTTTTCCATGCCCTTCCTTAGTGAAATTCCAAAAATGTTGTACACCACTTGTCACATTCATCCTACTCAACCAGTAGAACATCCTTACATTTTTGAATTGTGTGGTGCAATTATCCGACCATAGTAAGTGTTGGTTGTATGTTATACCTCTTTCCCTTAAACTATCATAGAAGACTTTAAAGCATCCTTGCACAAACTCTGAGGAATGAGTATGATCATCACTGATATAGAAGTGATACTCTCTTATAACCAATCTATCCTCCTTTGTGTTATCATGTGCATGCATAAATGCTATGTGTATAAAAATAGTAACTTGTGTAGAGTGGTAATACATAGGTTGCACTTCATTTTGAGGTTTTAGTGTATAATTCTCAGCAAAGTCAACAATAGACACAATAGTACTGAGGGGGAAAGTGTCCTTACACAACTTGAATTTCTCATATAACCACCTCTCTCTGTGTGTGTGACCTATGTACTCATACACTAGTTTCTCTTGAAACATCTTCATAAAATCAGCTATGCATATATCTATTTTCACTAACTCACACCTCTTTAATTATTTTCCATCTTTAACACCACATGTGACTGACTTGTATTTTCCAACAAAAACTAGTGTCTTACCAATTTCATGTGTGTTATCTAGATGTAGACATCAAGGCAACTGTTGCAAACCACCACATGTAGGACAAAATCCTTTCAAACACATCATCTTATAGTAAATGCACCCATCATCTTGTCTACATAGTACATTTAAAATAAATTCTCTCAGTGACTTAGGAGGTTCTTGTAGACCACATTCCTGCAAAACATCGTTAGTGTGAAAAGTACAATATATATATAATGATAAATATCATAATGCATGGAAAATTCAACATGGACCCTACAACACCATGTAGTACGTGCATGATTAATCTTAACATAAAATGGTTTTGTCATCTCAAAAAATCTTTGGCTAATTTTAATCTGAGGAAATATATGAAGAAACCTTTCATAAAATTGTGTTTGAGTCATGGCTAAATAGTGTTTTGGATGTGGCTCATGATTTCTAATTCCAATTCACCTTCTAACAACATCTCTTTGGTTGGGTGAAACCCTTGTTTTTTCATGCCAAAATTTGTTAATTAACATTGTTAGTGCATCAACAACAACCTTGTCCTTATGTGGGAGTCTACCCAAGAATTCCCAAAGAGAATTATTGTTAGGACCCCCAATTTTCTTTCGCCTCTCTAAGGCATTGTGTAATGTTGTTCTACTTATCCTTAATAATTTGCTTGTTTTTCTTATTTAATGATATTTTTTTCATTTCCTTTCCAATTATGGTATATGTGAGGACATGTTGAGTAAAATTATCATCTTTTGTATGTTCTCTCATACCAATGGATTGGTATGCATCAAATATATTTCTCGCAATAGTTCTTTCACTACTATTTTTGGTTTTTCTTAACCCCAAAATTTCCATTGTCTATCTAAATTTTAGATTTTTAATCATTTCAACAACTAATTGGCATCTTCCCCTTTTGTTTAAATTTTCAAAATAGTTATTCCAAATTATTTTAACCATTCTTCTACAAGTTCTTTTGTAAATTTTATCAAGCATTGGTCACAATATTATCGTCAATTTCAATTAGAAACTTTGGTTTCTATGAATTATTATGGGAGGTGTTAAGATACATGCATGCTCTTCATTTTCATTAGGTGCATCATGTTCATTAATCTCATCAAATCAAAGTGGTGTATATTCTTCAAATTCATTAGGTACATTCATCACATTGATTTTAAATGGAGTATGGTCATTGCATTCATTAGGTGCATCTGTCACATGCATTTGAATTGGTGCATGTTGATCATTTTGATTTGGTGCATTAGATACATTTATCATGTCAATTTGTATTGTTGCATGTTCATCACTATCATTGGTGCATTAGATGATGTACCTCCACGTAACCTCCTCATACGCTCCCTTTATCTTATCTTTGCTACCTCTCATTGTTCATTTGTTTCTCTCTTTCTATTTCCCATTACATTAACATTGATTATCCTACACATAACATCATGATGAAAATCCACAATCAAATAGAAAGAAAATAACAAATGAGCATAATTTTATTATAATATAAAGTAACAAACCAAAAAATAAAACAAATCAATCATTTCAAAGCAAAATTGACAAAAAAACAAAATACAAACCTTACTGTTACTGTCCCAAAAAATGATGCCAAACGGTGCAGTGGGACCTTAAAACAACTTGTAGTGTTGGTTTCTAGGCTGTTGGGAATATATTATATAGATTTTCTCATAACCCATACAAGTTATAGAAACCTAAAACCAATGTTAATATTTTCTTCATAACCCGTACGAGTTCTATAAAATAGGAATGAGAGAGAGAGAGAGAGAGAGATGCATTTATACAGACATATATGCTTATATCTATATAAATATATGTATATAAAACTATAGATATGCATATATAAAAACATAGACATATATTATATACATAAATGTAGTGTATTCTTAATTTAGGACCATGTGTTTTGATGTATTCATAACCCATACATGTTTTGTAAAACATAAATTACATGTCTTTACATCTCCAAAACACGTATGGGTTTTTAAAAAATTGAAATATACTTTTTTCTTTTCAACACTTGAGCAGGTTATGATGGACACAAAAACTTGTATGCATTATAAGCTTGGAAAAAGGGTAAGTAAATGACTCGAAGGCTTGAATGCCCATTTTCCCTCCATTTTAGTCCCTTTACACATTTTTTCATCTTCCAACATGAATTCTCAACTTCATCCTCACTAGGTTTACAAAT
The DNA here is from genome assembly GCA_027943335.1 of Chamaecyparis obtusa. Taxonomy (NCBI): domain Eukaryota; kingdom Viridiplantae; phylum Streptophyta; class Pinopsida; order Cupressales; family Cupressaceae; genus Chamaecyparis; species Chamaecyparis obtusa. The sequence continues at coordinate 94,673 of BSBK01009308.1, read as the reverse complement.
GATCAACTGAGTATCTCTAAAATTACCACCATAATCTTACACATCCTCTCATCTTTCTAACCATATAAGTTTTTCAATTTTTGGATAGCATTAACATAGTGAAATTTAATTTTCTTTACCAGTGTCTTTACAGGCCTCACAAACATTTATCTACCATTTTTTTCATAACTTTTTATCTACTCAACCAATTACAAAAAAAATTACATATTATTGTTCTACACTTGAATCTATATACTTTTATAAAAAAGAAGATTGTTTTTATTATTAATTTGATGCAAGTTATGCCTAACACACAAATAGGTACCATATTTTCAGGATGCAGTCACTTCAAAAAATCATAAAAAAAAATTCATCAACAGAAAATCATCAAAAAATACACAACTTCTAGATCTCACTCTTACCTAGCATCCTACCAAACAGTTTTTAATATTCGGAAGAGATCCTCCTCCACAGGTTGGAGTGACTTCAACTATTTTTTTTGGTGGTTGGTCACCTCCTCCTGAAGCTTGAGCAAATCCTAGAAGTGAACTGGGTGTCATGGCAATAGAAGTAGTAGTGGTGGTAATGGCTTGTTTCTGAGCTTGAGTACCTCCTCTACTAGGTGTGCTAGTCCTCTTCTTGTTGTACTTTTTCCATTTGACCCAATCATGAGTCCTTTTCAAAACACCTTCCATCAACGCATCCAAACCTATGATTTTTGGTCCTGCATATGGCTTTGAGTTGATGGGAGTATCCTTTATCTGTTCATCATATCTCTATGTTTTCATATAACTTTCATCATCCTCAACCCCTTCGGCATCAATATGTATGTTGTATGTCTTTATCTACTCAATGAATAAGTGTGACCATAAATGGTCCCTAACCTCCAGATTATCTTTGCAATTTTCCCAGAAGTCTTCAACATCTGGCACATTTCTAAATGCTAGTCCAAGTTTTTAATGATCTTTTACATAGCCGGCATAATCATAATGTAACCTAATTACATCACACTTTTGGAATGGGTACTTCACCAGAGCTTCTTTGACCAAAATCTTAACAAATGAACTATAAGCACAAGAATACAGTCCTATCTTGCGGAGAAAGGATATACCCGCTTTGTGTAAACTACTGCAAAGAACTCTTACCTCTAAAATTTGTCGGCACAACTCTATCATCACCAAAGTTTCCTCTGGATAGCGAGGCAGCTTCAAGGGTGCATCATCAAAAGCTCATATTCTGAGATATGAGAAGGTTGGAAACTGGATGTAGTATGCTCCATATTGTTTTATCAATTCAGCGGCTTCAAGAGAAAACCTCATTTTTGGGCATCTTTGTAGCTCTCTACACAATCTCATTATGAATGCATCATTCACCTCCATGAAATGAGTGTAACTTTTGTGTAGAGGCAGGCATGGTTAGAACTCATATACCTGAGTAGACTCATCATAATTTTGGACTCTAGGAAGCCCCGACCATATCTGTGTTGTAACCAATGCATAAATAAGGAAGGAAGACATCTAAAATATGTTATTCCCCTTCACAAATGAGAGTCCAAGGTTCAATTTATCTGCCACAACCCGCACCCAGTTGACATAGCTATCTTCCACACACACGGACTGGACAAGTAAGAAATCATGCTCAGCTAGCACCAGAGCCTCCTTGCTTACTCTGTGCAGTAAGATGAGGATATCTACAATTTCCCTCTTGAGATTGGTCATGTATAAGGTTTTGGGAATCCTTGTTTGTGCATTCCTTCTAGTTTGGAACCAGTCTGAAGCCATCACCCCTCACCATTTAGCCTTCTTTTCATTAAAGAAAGATGCAGAGAGAGAGAAATCATACTCATTATAAGTTTCTATATGTGGGATACAGAAAAAAATTTATATGGTGTCTCTGTTAATATCTAGGAGCACTTGTTCATCCTTCATTTTTATCTACTTACTAACTGAATCAAAATGAGCTATGCATTCCCTAATCAACTCTGGAGCTTGTACTACTATAGGGTACCCAGTGGCTTCTATCAATCTACTTTCTTTTAGCTTTTGTGTGATAGGGTGTAGCCGATGTGCGAGAAACTTAGCATATATAGATCATTCAAGTGGTAATGACTGAATTTTGTGTCACCTAATTCCTTCCACTCACTTTCTAGACTGTTCAAGCACCATTTTCACTACACTCTTATAGACATTATGTCAAACACTTGTCTCAAAAGTTGATTTATAGGCTATGCATAGCATTTTTGGAGGTCAAGTCGACCTTAGCTATTTGCTTTTAGTTTGGGTGTGTGAATTTTTGTGACTGTTTCTCCTTAACTCAGCATCTCCCATGAATCGACATTAAATTATAGGCTTTTCCTTCAATCATACTCCAGTTGAATGTTGGCACCAATAAGTGTGGTAGGTCGATTCTTTTTATTTTAGAACCTTTAAAATTGCAATAGCTCTTTTAAACTTGGGGATTTTAAAAATATGCAACCAGAAACACCTTTTTCTGAACTTAGCATTGGTTCTCTTTCATGGGTGCGACTAATGGTTCTTTATATGCTTATAACCTTATGTCCCTTCATCAAGAAGAGATAAACTCAATTTGAGATTTTATGATGTCATTAGATGTCACTTTAGCCAATTTTTGGAATTTACACATGAATGTTGCATATCCTGCACTATAAGTAGTCATTTCTTTCATTTCACGAACAATGCCTAGAAATTCCTTAACACATTCAAGTCACTCTCTCTAAGTGCTTCATTACTTATAGCACATGGGAAAATGATCCTGTGCCTCTTCCTTTATTTACCCAAAACCTTGGTGTAACTATCGGGATTTATAGTGTAACACTATAATTCCTGCATAACTATGCATAGCTTTGCCTATATTCTCGAACATCAATCTTAGGTGCATGATCAACTTATCCTTCAATTCATTCATGTGCTCTTATTCCCTATCTTATCAAATAGCACTTTATGCCTTAGAAAGATTACATGATACCTTAAAAATAACACTTCCAGAAACTGCATGCATCAACTGCAAATCGTGAACTTGAGTAGCTGTGAAGGCCATTTCCCAAAATTTGCAACCTAGGCCACCAATTAACTTTTTGATATTTAAAACATATTTCTTCTACTCATTGAGGCTGATATGTCATTTTGTGAGGTTTACCCCTTGTATTCAACTCCTCAACTTGTCATCTTGAGAGATTTTGGGAAATTGCACTGGGAGACTGTAAATCCCAAACAACAGGTACCTTTACTGGCCAAATCCTAAACTTGGCTTGAAAAACATTAGATGCTATGAAAATGACTTGGCTACTTACTTAATCAACTCCTAAGCATAAACACATGCCCAAAACAAGAGACGGATCCCAAGTTAACAACTAGATGCAAATTTAGGCATTGCAGTGCACTAAATGATTTCCTGCAAAACTATGATTCAGTAAGTAACCAGGTTTTCCAAAACCCAAACTCAAAAAATCCTAACCTATGGCCTTAGGTTTTGGTGGTGACTCCAACTCTGTAAGGGGCTCAATTCTAATGGCTCAAAATTGGGGCAATAGTTGGCTCTGACTAGGGACAAGGCATGCAAGTGTTGAAATGATGAACCATAGAATTTCTAGTTTCCAAACAACTCAGTAGTTAAACAACAAGCTACTCCTAAACTACAATGCACGGAAAAAGAAATGGGAAAGAACAAGAAACAACAAAAATAGGAAAAAAAATTAAACTAATATGATACAAAGAAAGAAAAATTTCTTACTTGGAATTGATAAAGCTTTAGATCCTGCCCATTGTAAGACAATGGGAAAACTGCATCATCCTAATTGGTGAGCTTAAAGGTATTAGGTCCATATAACTTCACGATAATGGACCCTTTCAGAGATATTAAAACTTTGAGTGCATCCCCTTTGGTTCTTTTCTTTTATCCCATAACAACAAAAGATCGCCTCTAGCCCTCTTGTCAAAAAATTTCTTCACATGTTGTTGATGTCATGTGATACAGTCTACCAGTTCTTCTCTTTCTTCCTCCAACTTAGTCAGGTACAAAATTATTTTCTCTAGTCCATCTTGGAAAAGGGGGTCTCCAATCGTCGTCATAAGCTTGCATGTAGATAGTTCCAGAGGAAGTGGCAGATTAGCTTTAGTTTCATACACCAATTCAAGTGGTGAGATGCCAATTTCTCTTTTAGGAGTCACTTTATCTTCTCATTGTTTCATGCAAGTTCTTGTGCCAGTTCTTGTGGTTGTTGTCAACCAGATTCTTCATGATCTGTACTAATTTTTTTTTGTTGGACTCAGCCTGCCCATTCCCTTGAGGGTAGTAATCAGATGAGTGGCTCAAATGAATTCCAAAATTATAGAAAAACTAAATCAACTCAACAAAAGAGAATTAGGTTGCATTATCTACAATTATTTTCATAGGGACCCCAAATCTAACCCATATGTTTTCTTTAAGGAAATTATAGACCACATCTGAAGATGTTTTTTTGGTAGCCTTAGCTTCCACCTACTTGGAGAAGTAGTTCATTTTTTTATCACATACATGTGCCCCGCACTAGAGTGAGGATTGATTGGCCCTATAAACTCTATGCCCCATTGCTGAAAAGGGCCATCGATTACTACTAGCCTAAGAGGCTGGGCATCCAAATGTGATTTCCTATGAACAACTTACACTTCTCACATTTTTAAACCCACTTATATGAATATTTGAACATATTAGGCCAATAGTAACATTTTCTGAGGATTTTGAAGGTTGGTACAGTTGAAGAGAAGTGGCCACCACAGGCTTCACCATGAAATATTTGCAACAATTCTTCTGCTAAGATTGGTCTACACACATGAGGAATGTGTCATCTATGGATTTCTTGTATAATCTATCCTCCCATATTACATATTTTTTTGCCTTCAACCTCATGTTTCTTTTCTATTTTGGGCTCATATCCTCTGGGCACTGACCATAAGTCAAAAAATAAGTAATGTCTGAGAACCATGGGTCTTGCATGCTTACCATCAATACTCGAGGAATGTTTTCTTCTTCTTTTATCTCCTTAGGATGATTTTCCACTATCATCTTGCATAATCCTTTCCCTCATACCAATTTAGTGGGCTTTAATTCAATTTCATATCCCTACACTGTTGTTACCCATGCTCCTCTAGCATTACACCCTACTTGTTGCGTGAGGATGCTTTTGACCACTATTTCTAGCACAAAAATAGTGGTGTGAGAATGAAAAATATAAAATCTAAACATAAATGCATGCCCAAAATGAGAGACAAATCCCAAGTTTACAAATAGATGCATTAGGAAATGCAGTGCACTAAATGATTTCCCGCAAAACTATGATACTATGATTCAGTAAGTAACCAGGTTTGCCAAAACCCAAACTCGACAAATCCTAACCTATGGCCTCAGGTTTTGGCAGTGACTCCAATTATGAAAGGGGATCAATTTTAATAGGTCAAAATTGGGGCAACATTACCAATATAGAATCTTGTTGGTTTTGTGCCTCTTTGTCGATTTCCAGTAATCTCTGCTCAGTAGTAGTGTTGACAGATGTGTCAATATTTTTAGTGTCTATTTTGTTGGTATTTGCACTCGAACTTCCTATTTTTCCAACTCCTCAATAATATCTTCAATAATAATTTCACCATTATTAGTTTGCTTATCGGTTGCACTAGGTGCATTTCTGATTAACTCATTGATAGTAAATGATTTGTCAACCTGTGATGATCATGTCTCTGTATAGGCTTCATTTTTTTCTTTTTCCATTATCTCCTTCCATAATGGTGTAATAGTCTCTTCCAATTTTGACTCTTCATTGACTAATACCATAGTAGTCATTATTTTTGTTCTAAATGTTTTCTTATGCTTCTTTGCATAAATATCTACATCATTCTCTGATAGATGTGACATAAATTGTTTCAATACATTTGTTATTATTTCTTCTACTCTATGGTACGTTGAATTTCATATTACTAGTAACCTTTCATATTATCTTTTAGTACATTATCCTTGACATCACTAGGGTACTTATTGTATGTGTAAAAATGTTTAACAATTGTATCCTCAATTAACTATTTCTCTTCTTCTAGAATCTTTGCAAAAGAAGTCGGGTTAATCTATCCAACTTATCGTATATCAATAATATATTGTGCCATCTTTGTAGGATCTGTAAGTAACCTAAATTTATTTCTTCCAAATCTCTTTCCCCATGATATTATCTCTTTCTCAGATTCATTGTCTTCCTCTTCTACTTCAGTTTGTTCCTTCTTTGCAAGTGGAGTTCTCATTTGACTCTTTTTTGTTCTCTGTTCTGGCTTAGATGGTTGAGTGGTCTCCCTTCTGATTATTTTCCTTTTCAAGGGTTCTTCTTTCTCGATAACTTCTTTACATTTTCTACCAATAAAACTCGGTGTCTTTAATTTAGTTTCCTCCTCAGTGCTCTCTTTAATTTCTTGAATAGTAGGTAGCGTTGGTGTCTCTATGGTTGTTCCACTGTGTGATGTCCTCTTCTTCTTGACTGGTTTGGAAGGGAGGTGTAGTGAATTTTCTTGTTTTTATTCCTCTTCCAATTGAATACTTCTTTCTTCTGGACTCTCTCCATATTTTTTTATAATATCTTTAGCATTTTCTCCTTCTTTTAAATCTTAGGCTTCTTGATTTCCAATGTTATTCTTGCATATGCTTCCTCATATGTTCCAAAAATTTCAGACTTTGTCGATAGGTAGGCTTAGGATGTGATTTTCACATCTCACTACATCATCCTCAATGACTTCATATCCAAATGTTGGCACCCAAGATGTTTTTGGTTGCACCAGTTAGATCCTACATGTGTCAGTATCTACCACAAAACAAATTGAATCTCTATATTTCTCCACCACTGATCAAGGTATCTGATAACGTCCTTGCATCTTAATTTGAAATTATTTAAATTATCCCCACATTATTTTATTAAATCCTTCTCCTAACTATGAAATATACTCATTCATCTCATAGATTATTGGTCTATCTATTTTCTAATTTACATGACCTATGCCCTAGAAGAAATTATTGGCATATAAATATAAACAAACTAGAAATGATCCATACTTAACTTATTGTTTCTAATCCCTTTGCATTTGATTCATGTTCACAAATAGTTGTCTCTAAAACATGTCCACTAAATCATATGCTTTCCCCATCTTGGCTATCTCGTACGCTACATACACAACACTACAAGGTACATTTTTTGGTTAGTTGGATTGATAAAATTTGTAACCAATGATCATCATTGAAAATCACATCTCTGGGTCTTTGAATTTATCCACTCTCATAGCTCTTCCATCCTTAGATGTTTTAGTTATTTGCCTTAGCTCATCCATATTACTCAGGAGTAGGGTACATTCCTTTCCTTTCACCGGTAAACCAGTGACCATATGAATTAGTTCTTTCATTATTCTGATCAACTTATCCTCATCTAACCACATGAATTCCTTATGTACTTGGATCAATACATATTTGATCCATTCTTCATTATTTTTTGGTAAAAATACCATATGTGTCATTCCTTTTGTCTCTAGGTGCTTATGCTCATCCTTGAGACTTCCTTCGACACTCAGCTCAGTATAATATATATTGTTGATTTCTTCATCTCCCTATTCTAAAAATTTGTTGTAAATAAAATTTATGATATCCTATGTAACCATTACTCTCGGAGGTAATGATGATAGGGCTCTAGCATTGTCTCTTTTGGTTACCTTCATTGGCTACAATTTAAATTATGGTGATGGCTCGTCGTTGATGCTTACCACTATAGGGTTTTGAATATATGTTCCCATTATGTTCAAACAATTTCTCAAATGCAATTTATCCACTAGTATCTTTTGCAACTTCAACTAACTATGCTAAACTAGGGCACAAAAAATATTTTCAAATGCTTCTGCGATAGATTCTTGGTAATAATACTTCTCAATGAATTTTCTCTTGACTCTTTGATGCTACTCAATCGATTGCTTCATAAAATAAGGTAATTAATGAATAGCGTCAACACATATTTATTTCCCAAAAGTATACAAATGGCTATTTAGGTAATAAATATTTCCAACATTAACTTTTCTATCGATATTCATCTCTTTCATCTGATAGTGATACTTTCCACCAATTACTATCCTTTCACTTGTTCACCGATAACTCTCTATCTTCAAAATGATAAAGAAATAATATCTAATACTAATTAGTTTTCCATTAGATGTGTCCAATATGAGTTCCATTATGGCTCTAGTATGCTAACATGTGATCCATCCTATCCTTACTTATAAAGGGACATATGAATTGACAATTTCTTATTCATCCCTAAGAAAAAATGTACTTGCTTAGTTTGATGATGAATCCTCCTTCCATGGGGTTAGAGGGATTCCTTCTTGATTGTTGACTCTTGTTGGCATAACTGATGGATATTAATGAAGTCAAGGAATTGGTTGATCATATGTGTAAGGTAAAATGGTTTAGAGCATGATTTGATGATGAGACATGATAGATTCGGTTGAGAAATGATCAGTTATGGTATTGTCATTGATGTCAACTATTAACTTTATAAGTTGTTGATGATGATCATGGAATACACCATGTGAATGGTAATATGTAAAGGTGTTGTTCTAAATAAGTGTTTCAAATCATGTTTGGGTGCTACCTGTAAAATCTTAACTTGTTGTGATGACCGGTGAGATAGATTTAGCGAAGGTGATCAGAGACAATAAAATGGTTATGACAGAAATTAATAAGAATATGATAATTGTATCATTATGGTTATGTGTTTGATTATTTTGGTGATTGGTTTTTTTTGGGAGGTTACCTAAAATTTCTAGATGCTAATCCTACAACCGTGATTCATTTTAAGAAAAGATATGGGAGATTTCAAAGGATAAACAAAGATATTTGAAAAATGTTAAGTTTCTAAGCGGCTAATGGTTTGATCAATATTATTAATTTAAATTGATGTTATAATCATATTTTATTGGTCAAACTTCATTGGACAATATGCATGGACAGCTGGAAAAAAATGTTTAATGGTTATATCATCAAGATGAGCATGTAAAGATAATTTGAGTAAGTTGATTGATCAAGAAGGAAAATACTTGATGAACTAATTTAATTTCTTGATTGAATCTGAAAATGAAAAGGTACAGTCAGTGAATTTAAAATTGGACATAGAGATATGTGATATGAATCCAAGTGTATAGTAAGATTGAAAAGGTATTATGTTTTAGGGTTTTCTATGGCGATGGAAACCCGAGAGAAAAGGAATATAGTATAAGATGAAAAAGAATATGGTGAAGTGGTTGTTGATCATGTGTCAGTAAAGAAGGAAGAAGAGACAAAAGGTGTGGTCCAACCAAGCATTAGAGAGGAATTTGAAGAATTTGTTTTGAGCTAAAGAGGATCTGATCAAGCAAAGGAAGTTTCTATTTCACATATCATTCTTACATGTTCTTTCCTGATAGCTATAGCAGAGTTATGGAAATCCTCAAATGAGGTAGATCCTAGGAAATCTTCATTGTTTTGCAAATCATGTATGGTGGCACTATAATAAAGTGTTATAAGTCCTCTCACAAGGATAACTCTCACAAGGTACAAGCTTGTTATGAGCTTTAGGTAAAGCCTCTCACAAGGTTACATTTTGTCATGTATCTGTAAATGTCTTTCATAGGGAAAAGCCTTTAACAGGGCATACTTCAGAAGAGTAAAAATTTGTGGGTGCCATCCCCACCATGGTTTATCCCTAATTTGGGTTTCCATGATACTAAAAATATTAAGTCTTTTTGTTGAATGTTTTTTGGTTGTGCACTTACATTTGATTTTTGAAGTTATTTCTTTATTGGTTAAGTTAAAAGTGTTTAAATGTTGAAATTGGTAGATTACTGATTCACCCCCCCCCCCCCCTCCCACTCTCAGTAACATCATCATAGTAAGGTTAACAATTGGTATCAAATCTTTGGTCCTTGGAGAAAAATCTTAACATATTGAGGCAAAGATCATGACAAGATGATGAGAAAGGAAGGTCCTAAGTTCAACAATGATAGTTACCTAGTATGGTGTGGAAGGATGAAGTTGTACTTGAAAGGAATGGGTGATCAGTACTGGGATCATGTGACTACAAAATATGTTCTTCCTAATGGAACCCTATCTATTGATCAGTTGAAATCAAAAAAAGAGCGCACTACAACTATAAAAGCAATAGAAAGTACCTTATCATATGCAGATTTTATCAATGTGCAAGATCTTGAAACTGCTTATAACATGTGGGAGAAGTTGAAAACAGTCAATGGAGGGGACTCACATGTGCAAAAAGATAAGGTAGACAACTTAAAGGGAAAATTTGATGACATGAGGATGACCGAAGAAGAGAATATTGAGCAATACAGTTAGAGAATCAAGGAGGTAGTGAATGCAATCAGAGGATATTGTGGAGTCATTACTGAAGATGATGTGGTAAGCAAATTCCTAAGAACTTTATTGCCACATTATGAAATTAGAGTTTCTTCTATACAAGAAGTAAGTTCATTAGGAAATTTATCTATTATTGTTGATTCTTTGGTTAGAAAGTTAACTACCTTTGAGTTGAGTAATTATGATAATATCATGCCTAGAACTGATGTAGTATTTAAGGCCTATCTAAACTCTAAAAGGAATTTTGAGCCTACTAGTCAACCTTCTTTAGTATCTTATGGAAGTAATATTGATGATATCATTTTTGAGGAAAAAGAACAATAAGAATTGGAAGCCTTGTTTACTAAAAGGTTATCAAGAGGAAAGGGAAATTATAAAGGAAAATTACCCTTGAAATTTTTTGCATGTAGTAAGATAGGACATATTGCATCAAGGTGCCCTGAGAACAATAAGCAAGAAAAGAATAAGAGATATAAGGATAAAGGAAAGAAATCATGTTATCTAGTTGAGGAAGGTGTTACAAATAATAAATCAGATAATTATGAGGATGTTGAGGAGATTATCTTTGTTGATGTAAGAGAAGACAAGATAGAAGGTAGTGAGACTGCATTGTTATCAACTATGAACAAGAATGAAAATTGTATTATTGACAGTGGTTTCACACATCACATGACCGGTGACAAGACAAAATTCATTGAGATTTAAGAATTTGATGGAGGATCAGTTAAGTTTGGAAATGGCATCCCATGTATGGTAAAAGGTAAAGTAACTATATAGCAATGAATGACACTACAAAGGTGATGATGTCTACTGGGTATCATGATTGAATTACAACCTGTTGAGTGTTTCTCAACTAAATCACAAAGGATTTGATATAAAGGACTATGAAAGATAAAGAACAAACAAGGAAACGTGATTGCTACTGGAAAATTGAAAAGAGGTAACTTATTTTACTTAAATCCATCTATTAAGAAATGTTTGATTGGAAAGGTAGAAGACATATGGTTATAGCATAAGAGGTTTTGTCATGTTAATTTTGATAACCTGATCAAAGTTAGTAAGAAGAAATTCATTAGAGGTCTTCCCTACCTTGTAAAACCTGATTATTTTGTTTGTAAATATTTCCAATTTGGGAAGCTTACTAGTTCTACATTCAATAGTAAAGGCTACACATTTGAGAATATACTTGATTTGGTGCATACTGATTTATGTGGTCCTATGAGAACTCAAATTTATTGTGGAGATAAGTACTTTATGTTGTGCATTGATGACTACTCAAGGATGATGTGGGTTGTGTTTCTTAAAGATTAATCAAAAACTTTTCATATATTTAATATTTACAAAGCAAGAGTAGACAAGGAAACTAGTAGGAGCTTCAAATGCTTAAGGTCAGACAGAGGTGGATAATTTACATCACACAATATTTTCATCTATTGTGAAGAAGAATGGATCAAAATAAAAATGTTTTCTCCTAGGAAACCACAATAGAATGGAGTAGATGAAAGAGGAAATAGGTTAATGATTGAATGTTCTAGGACTTTGATGATACAAAAGGGTGTTGCAAAAATATTTTGGATAGAAGTAATTAGCACTGTTGTATACACTTTTAATAGAGTTTTGATCAAGAAAGGAACAGTAAAGACACCTTATGAACTATGGTATGGACACACTCCCAATGTAAGTTATTTCAAAATCTTTGGTAATAGATGCTTTATTAAGAAGGATGAAAACATAGGAAAGTTTGAAGCTAAAAGTGATGAAGGAATATTTTTTGGGTATTCATCTAAGAGTAAAGCTTACAAATGTTTAAAAAAAGAGGACAAATAAGATCATTGAGAGTGCTAATGTTAAAGTGGGTGATTTTTCTATTGAAAATTATGAAGCAAGAAGGAGGAGACCTAAATAATACAATTAGATAACATATATGCAACCGGTGATGGAAGATGAACTTGTTCAATGGAATGAACAAAGACAAGAGGAATAATAAAATGATGGTACACCTATTTGAAATGAATTTGAGAAACAGAGATCTGAGCCTACCTTACCAAAGTATGTTAAGTTAAATCACTCTTTTGAGAAAATAATTGGGGACAAGACTGCGTGAGTATTAACTAGAAGGAAAGCTAGAGAGAGCACCTACTCACTTTCTAAGTTTGAGCCTAAAACTATTAAGGATGCACTGAAAGATGATGATTGGTTAAATGAAATGAGAGAAGAGATAGAACATATAGAGAAGAATGAAAGTTGGACTCTAGTATCCCGACCGATAGATAAGAATGTGATTGGAACTAAATGGGTGTTTAGAAACAAAATGGATGAAACATGAGAAGTGGTGAGAAACAAAGCAAGACTTTTTGAAAAGGATATGCACAAGGGGAAGGATTGGATTACAGTGATACCTTTGCACTTGTTTCTAGATTAGGAGTAAGGATACTACTTTCCTATGCAACTTACAACAAATTCAAGGTTTATCAAATGGATGTGAAATCTACTTTTCTGAATAGCATACTAGAAGAGGAGTTGAGATTAGATTACTAAAGGTGTGAGCTTAGTTAGGAGTGTGTCATATTTGACAATAGTAATGTGTATCTAAAGGATGATGAAGAAAATAAGTTACTACTTGTTGAAATATTTGTTGATGATATAATATTTGGAGATAATGGTGACTTAAGCAGAGCATTTGCTGAAAAAATCAGAAAGGAATTTGAAATATCAATGATACGTGAGCTAAAATACTTCATTGGCTTGCAAGTTTCACAACTTGATAATGGTATTTGCATCAGTCAGTCTAAATACATCAAAGATATATTTAAGACCTTTGGAAGAGAGAAATAAAAACCTATTGGAAGCCCAATGGTTACAGGTTGCAAATAGTCTAAGGATTATGAATCTAATGAAGTTGATTAGACTATGTACCGATCTATGATTGGAAAGTTGTAGTATGTTGTGCATAGTAGACTAGATATTGCACAAGCAGTTGGTTTGGTTGTAATATTTTCAACAAATCTTAAGGAAGCACACTTGATTGTAGTAAAGAGGATATTTAGATATCTAAGATGAACAATAGATTATGGACTATGGTATGGTTACAAAGGATATTTTTCACTAAGTTTTTATATTGATGTTGATTGGGCTGGAAATGTGGATGATAGGAAAAGTACAAGCAGTGGAGCATTAGTTATGGGTGAAAGAATTGTTGCTTGGACAAGTAAGAAGAAAAACTATTGTATCATCTTAAAATGGAAGAACTTCCATGTTAAGAGCATTTAGCCCTCCGAGTAAGTGGTTCGGGGTCATCTCGAATGCCTTGATTGGATCTTTGCATTCTCCCTTGTCTTCCACTTCTTCTCTGCACTTGATTTCTTCATTCTAGGTGAAATTAGGGTTAAGGTCTTAGGGACTTTTCCTAATTTTTCCTCTTTCATGGCTCCATTTTCTAGGTAGGGTTCAAAAATGAGACCTCCTAGTCCTTCATCACATCAAACAGAGGATTTTATGTCTATCTTAGACATCTAGTCCTGTTCAGACATCAATTTCCAAGTTTATGACATCTCTGGGACCTCTGCTACAGAACCTGACAAAGTTAGGGTCTGAGGTCAAATTCAACCTTGACCCTGACCAGGTCAGGGTCAACCTCAACCTTGACCTCTTCTCGCCAGGATTTTAAATTTTCATCTATCGGTAGTTTGGCTTTCGAGAAAATTATTTCTTCACCTCTGGGTCGGCTGTTTCAGGCTCCGAAATGGTAAATCCTTTAATTTGCATTTAATCAAGGTATATTTTCTAAAGGGTAGGACCTAATTTAGATTTAATTCTCCAAGGTGGCCCTTCTAGAGGAATGTATCCTAGATCACTATAAAAGGAGGCCTTCCTCTCTCATTTTCTCCATCTTTCAATCAAGTGTTCATGCTCAAGTTCTCTCAAGCTCTCAAGGTGTTCAAGCAAGCATTCATTCAAGCATTCAAGTCTTCTTCTCCATCCAAGTTCTCCATTGAAGATCAAGGATTCAAGCATTCAAGCCATTGAAGGGATTTGGTTCAAGCATTCAAGATCTATCATTCAAACTCTAGATCTAGCCACCATGGTGGTGTGATCTTCCTTCAAGATCCTTTGTTCATCTTCAAGATCCATTTCATTCTTCCCTCAAGGTGGATTTCAAGCATACAACCATGGAGGTTTGATGATGTTATGTTCAAGCTTTCATATCTACCTACTTGATTACATTCCAAATACATTAGCATATCTATTGAATTGCATAGCTTCATTGTTAGATTCATTTCTACTACTTGCTAGCATTCTCCATTTCAATTTTAATATTAAGGTTGATTCCAAACCGGGGTTTGACCAAGGCAAACCCCCCAAATAAACAAACAAACAAAACCATTTTTCTTGTAGGTACAGGTGTGGAATCTCAAATCTAAGAGCGAATTCGGATACCCCTTTCGAAAAACTTTCAGGATCTGTGAATAGAATCAAAATCAGACTTTAGAATAAAAATGTGGTCTTTGACCTTTTAAAAGATCAAAGTTGACCTAATCAAATCTGGAGAAAAGATTTCTGGGTTTTGTAGATCTCGCAGTTTTGATTCAGTAGGGTGAGAATCAACTATTTTTGAGATCGTTTGACAAGGTTTCCAGCCGATTCTTTTTCGGAGGTAAGTACCTTTATCTCTTCATTTCAATATTAGTCATCTATATTTACTTTCTATATCAATACAATCTCATGTAAGTATAAAATAGTGGCTTTAGGGTCTCTTTTATGTGTAAATCATTGTCCTAGGACCCCATACACTATTTTATTTATTACAACTGTATTTCAAAATCTACTGTTGAAGTTGAATATGTTGTTGTTTCTATCAATTGCACTCAGGTGGTATAGATTAAGCAACTACTTGAAGGTATACAAGAAAAGGTGAATGAACCTATAGTTATTCATTGTGATAATACTAGTGCTATTAACATCTCTAAGAATCCAGTGATGCAGTCTAAGACTAAACATATTTCTATAAAGTATCATTTTCTTAGAGAACAAGTTCAGGAGAAAGAAGTAAGGTTGGAATACATTCCAACTATGGAACAGATTGTTGATATCTTTATTAAGCCTCTACCTAAGAATAGGTTTGAATACTTGAGAGGTAAGTTAGGGGTCACTCCCCTATCTGCACTTAACTAAGAAGATGTTGTATTACATCAATCCTAGAATTTTATTGTTGTATCTTAACTTGGATTGATGTATTAGTAACAACTCCTGGACTAGCAATAGTTAAGTTGTAAAATATGTTGAACAGGAAATCAGAGAGAAGATTTGAAGATTGATACAAGTCTATGTTGTTGATTGGAAACAATGGCATTGTTGTCAAAGGGGGAGATAATGTATCATCAACACATTTGTACATATTGGTACAGGTATTTGGTATATGTTGTGAGCTTAATGGATTTTACACCTTAGCTGGATTTTCTACACGGTTTAAAGATTTTTTGCTTCACAGATTGAAAGCTGGGAAGTTGAAGATGGAGTTGAACCTAAAGAATCTATGGATATAATCAGTTGGTTAGTCATATTTCTTTGTGACACATAGGTAAAGAGAAAAAGATGTATGTGTTGACTTGTTGTTTTTCCATCAATGCCAAAGGGAAATATTGTTGGCATAACTGGTGGAGAGTAATGAAGTGAAGGAAGTGGTTGATCATATGTGTAAGGTAAAATGGTTTAGAGCATGATTTGATGATGATACATGATAGGTTTGGTTGAGAAATGATTAGTTATCGTATTGTCATTGATGTCAACTATTAACTTTATAAGATATTGATGTTGATCATGGAATACACCATGTGAATGGTAATATGTAAAGGTGTTGTTCTACAGAAGTGTTTGGAATCATTTTTGGATGCCACCTGTAAAATCTTAACTTGTTTTGATGACTGGTGAGACAAATTTAGCGGAGGTGATCAGAGACAATGAAATGGTTAAGACAACAATTAATAGGAATATGATAATTGTATCATTATGGTTATGTGTTTGATTATTTTGGTGATTGGTTATTTTATGGAGGTTACCTAAAATTTCTAGATGCTAATCCTACAACCGCGATTCATTTTGAGAAAAGATATGAGAGATCTCAAAGGATAAACAATGATATTTAAAAAATGTTAAGTTTCTAAGTGGCTAATGGTTTGATCAGTATTAGTAATTTAAATTGATGTTATAGTCAAATGTTATTGGTCAAAATTTATTAGAGAATGTGCATGGATAGTTGGAAACAATTATTTAATGGTTATATCATTGAGATGAGCGTGTAAAGATGATTTGAGCAAGTTGATTGGTCAAGAAGGAAAATACATGATAACATAATTTAATTTCTTGATTGAATCTGAAAATGAAAAGGCTCGGTCAATGAATTTTAAACTGGACATAGAGATATGTGATATGAAGCCAAGTGTATGGTCAGATTGAAAAGGTATTACATTTAGGGTTTTCTATGGTAGTGGAAACCTAATAGAAAAGGAATGTAGTATAAGCTAAAAAAGAAGATGGTGAAGTGGTTATTGATCGTGTATCAATAAAGAAGAAAGAAGAAAATAAAAGGTGTGGTCAAGCTAAGCGTTAGAGAAGAATGTGAATAATGTTGTTTGAGCTACATAGGATTTGATCAAGCAAATGAAGTTGTTATTTCATATATCATTCTTGCATGTTATTTCCTGACAGCTATAGCAGAGTTTTGGAAATCCTCGAGTGAGGTAGATCCTGACATATCTTCATTGTATTTCAAATCATGTATGGTGGCATTGTGATAAAGTATTTTAAGTCCTCTCACAAGGTACAAGCTTGAGAGTAGCTATGGGAATTTTAATAGAAGGGTGCTCCCCTTAATACTGACAGATTTTGATGAAGGGTGCTCCCCTTAATACCACAAACACATAACAGAAATAGAGAAACAACAACAATATGCAAGAAGAGAAAATTGGCTTCTTATTATCTCCACAAATGTGGAATTACAAACTTTCAGACTTACAATATGCAAAGCCACATGGGCATTCCCTTACAATATTTTTCAGGACAAAGCCTTGAACTATTACCCAGATCTACTACCCAGAACTATTCTGAACTGCCTAAGACAATAATACAGCCTCCCTTATATAGGCAATTCCACCGCCTGGGAAGGTTCCAGAATTTTTAGCCAATAAGGCCGACCAAACTTAGAATTATTTTATTTTTCAATTTATTACATCAAAGTCGGCTCAAAATAACTTTTGAAACCCGAACAGAAATTTTGAAAAAAATTATTTTTCGCCATTTCAGGTGGCCCAACTTGCGAAGACCATAAGTCATCACCAGTTGACCCGCTCGGCTACTATAACCCCATTTCAGAAATGCCACGAAGCGCTCTACAGGCTTGACCAGCGCAAGCGCCCGTCACCCAAATTTTTGACCTCATCCGGGGCCTCTAAAGCCTTCAAAACTGAGTTCGAAGTTTCTGTACCCTGCTGCCAATACCGAAAATCTTCAATATCTTCCAATATACACTTGATCTGGTAATGAAACTTTACTGGCAGACTTATATGACCAAAATCAACCTCCAAGAAAGAAATCAGATCATTCTGAGCACATACGAAAATTACCAAAAATAGTAACTTTCCATAAATAGCAGCTCTGCACAAAATAGCCCTTATTGAATTCAAAAAAATAGAAATATTTTTGGGTGATGCAAGATTGCTCTTACACCCAGGATGCTCCTGCATCAGATTTGTATCAGTTCAAACTTTTAATCTTTAAGTATATAATTTCATTCCCTATTTACCGATAGTCTTTTATATATTACCGAAATGTTGTAATTGAAATAACAGAAAATAAATAGCAATAACTCGTCAAATAATTCACACACCCATAACACAAATATTTTTGGTATCACAAAAACCCTAGGTCAGAAGGAAAAACTATGGTGGGGATGATACCCACAACTCTTCACTACAGCTAAAAAGAGTTTGTCGATTAAGGCTATAAAGTGTCACTTTATGAGTGACTCACCCAGTAAGGAGTGACTGATACATGATTAAGTGTACCTATAATCTTTCTAAGACTACTCTGCTAAGATATTTTATTCTGCCTATGCGGCATTCACCCTATTAAAGGATTTACAATGAGTTTCTGACATAGTGTAGTACCTCCATATTTTGTTTTCAATTTATCAGTGCCGTACTCTTTTAGGCCACATTGCATGTGTGCATTTATGGATATTGTTTCAATGATTGTGGATTTATCTAGTTTATGTTTATGCTATGATGTTATGTGATTTCATACTTAGATGATTATGTTATTATGATGTGATGTTTCATGTTTCAGTTGGTTTATGATATACTTACCCCATACTAGCATGTGTATGGTGTTCATATGTATGTATCTGTATTATGTGTCTTTATGGTAGAGGGCGGAGCCGTAGTTACTCGCTTTGTCGAGATCCACACGACTGACCGTACCCTATCATTGCTTGTTATATGTTGTATGTACATGCTTTGTTTTGTGATGATAGGTTTGCAGGTACAGGGCATCATCTTCCCTGAATTGGTAGGAGTGAGCGTGCCCATAAAATACTCATCTCAATGGTAAAGAGGGGAGATGACAGATGGACCCAAAACCCAATCCTTAGCCTATTTATCCTAATTGTTGGATAAAGTATCGGTTGACTACCTTGCCTGAGTTTGGTCAGGTTGACCTAATTCGTGGATCCCATCTTGTGAGTTTGTATGATGCATGAATGTTCCTGAAATATTGCTTTGATTTAATTGTTTTGCTATGGTTATTTTAATTAATAATATAGTGGGAAAATAATGATTAAAGTATTTCCTATGTCTTTGAATAATTATTAATTAATTAAAAATCAAATATGAGAATATTTGAATTTAATTAATTAATTGTGCTAAATTATGATTTAATATGTTTTATTAAATTGTTAAAATTAGTGCATGATTTAATTGTGTGACAATTATTAAATAATTTAAATGTGGAATTTTTATATTACATGTGCTTTATTGATTTATGTGAAATTGGATTTCATAAAATAACTTGTAAATAGAATTCTATGTTGAGTTGTGCATGAATAATATATTTTATAATTATTAATTGGAATTTTCCCTCAACTCAAAAAAAAGAGGAGTTTGATTAGGAGTTGTCTGGTGACTCATTAGGGTTTGCATGATAGGTGGGTTTATTTTTTCTATTTGGGGAAAATTTGCATTCATTTTGGAAAACCAGGTTTTGTTGGAATTTGCAATTTTGGGAGAGAGAGCATTTTTGGAATATTTTGTGCTTTCTTGTGTTCTTGAGAATTTGGTGTGTGAATTTTTTTGGGTGAAGTGTGGGTGCATCTGGATTTGGATTCTGCATAGGTTGTGATTCAGAATTGCAGGATTGAGCTTCTACATTTTCAGATTTGGGAGATTCAACATCCTACAGGAAATTCTACATCAGATTTATAGCATTGGAATTGAAGTAGGGTTTTGATGAATTTATCAATATTTTTGTCTGTAGAAATTAAGTAATATGCTTTGCCTGTTGATTTAAAGGCTAGATTAGTAATTTTGGTTAAGCTTTCATTGTTAGGATTTTAAAAGTTATTAGCAAGTTTTTTTCAGTATTTTATTATTACTTGGCACAGTAGGGAAATGCTGGCAAAATTTTTGGGAAAAATTCATCCTAAGGCATCTAGAAAATGAAAAATTAAAATCTCTATAGTTAGTTCTATAGTATGAATAAATTAAATTAATGGGTTGTTCTCAAAAATTCAATTTGAGTTAAGAAAATGCATTCTATGTAAAAAACCCATTCTCTGTAAAAAATACACAGTCAAAAAGAAAATACTGGATAAGACAAAAAAAAAAATTAGTTTTCCATGTCCTAATTGGTTGAATATTTATACAATAATGTTGAAAGGAAAAAGACAGATTAGAGAAAACAAAACTATTCAATGAATTCTGGAAAATGAGTTTTATTTCCATTTCTGGAAATTTTTATGTAGCTCTGTCATTTCCGTTTTTGAAAATATCTTTCTTTTAAAAAAAATGTTTTAAAAGTTTGTTAGTTATATTTTATTGTTAATAAAATAGTTTTGACAATAAAATATATATATATATATATATATATATATATATATATATATATATATATATATATATATATATATATATATATATATATATATATATATATATATATATATATATATATATAGAGAGAGAGAGAGAGAGAGAGAAAAATGAGGGAGGCATGGGTTTCGATTCCATACCCCCTATCACCTCAGTTGTCGTGCCGAACCTTTTGTTTAAAGTTATTATTTTATTAAAAAGAAAAAAATTTAAAAAAAATTATTAAAAAAAAAAATTTGATAAAGTGAAGGAAGGTGGGGACACCACCCCCCCACCATCCTGTGGCACATATGCCTGCGACCACGGTACACTAAGTATCGTGGACAGGTCAAACACCTGCGACCACAGTACTTAGTGTACCGTGGCAGTGGGGGCCTGCGGCAGTACAAAGTACTATGCGCAGGTAGTCCAATTAAAACCGTCCCCCCATTTTTTAATGCATTTTTATTTGTTTTATTATATTTTTATTTTATTAAATTTAATAGTATTAATTTATTAATAATGAATTTATTAATTAGTTTAATAATTTTAACTTGTTAATAATGAATTTATTGAATTAATTTAATAAATTTTATTGACAAATCTCATCTTGTGAAAATTAAACTTGGATGTTTAATATTATTTAAGAATTAAATTCTTATTTTTATTTATTATTTATTTAGATAAATATTGCCTTGTTGGAAAATAAACCTGGTGTTCTATGGGCAACTAATTAGGTTAGTTTCTTTTGGGTTCTCTGGCGGGGCGTTACATTTGGTATCAAAGCGAAGTTTCTACACTGGGAACTCTAGGTATGTGCGCTCATTAGGTCTTATGTGTGTAGTTTAAACTTGAAAACAAAACGTAGACATATAAAAATTCTATTTTTAGACTGATTACTTTATGATCATCTTGTCTTGATTTATGTTTTGATATATGTTCGTGAGTGTTTGTTGGTTTCTTCATGTTGCAGGAATCATGCTTGTAACTAGAGCAGCCAAAGGCAGAGGTAGAGGTAGGTCAGGTGGACGTGGTAGGGGAAGGCAACCTAGCCCTTCCACCAGTGTAGAGCAAGTAAGTAACTGCCAGCAATCAAGAGATGAGCAGGGTGGTGAACAGCAGGGAGAATTTGATGGGCAGGATACTAGACAGCTCCTTCAAGCAATCCTTGCTCGTCTTGGTCTTGATCACGATAGAGCAGATCAGGAGGGTTCACATCATTCCCATAGGAATGAAGGAGAGAGAGACAAGGAAAGATCCAGGAGTCCTCTTAAGAGGAAATTTACTGTGGATCCTTCAGTGGTTACAGCAAACCATATGAGGGACCTTATGAGAGGAAAGCCTATTCCCTTTGATGGGAAGGGTACAGGACTTGAGGCAGAGACATGGTTAATAGCATTGGAATGAAGTTTTTCCATGCACCATTCAGCAGCAACACTAGAGCTAGATATGTTGTGACTCAGCTCATAGATTTTGCAGCAGTATGGTGGAAAATTGAGGAAGAGAAGCTGGGTGTTCGGATGGACATAGTTACATGGGAATTATTCTTGGAACATTTTCGAGAACGTTTCTTATCAAATCAATGGAGGAAACAGAGGGCCGATGAGTTCCATAATCTGAAGCAGCTAACTATGATCGTGAGTGAATATGAGCGTAAGTTCTTTGAACTTAAGCAGTACGCCAGATTTGGACAGGACACAAATCTATTGGTGTAGCATTTTATCAGGGGGCTGAATGCCCGCATTATTGGAAAGGTCTTACTCTTTGAGCCTAAGACCCTCAGAGAAGCGGTTGTGAAGGCTACACTCATTGAGGCTAATATAGCTTCAGGCTATGACCAGCATCCAGGTGGTTCTTCAGGATCAAGATTCAGAGGGAACCAGTCCCAAGGTAATGGAAACTTCAAGAAGTCATCGAACTTCTATAAGGGTAACCAGAACCATCAGCAAGCTAAAACCCTTCCACCTCCTTCTCAGAGCAGTGGTTCTCATTCCAAGAACTTCTGGAATGGCAAGCACTCTAAGCACAATCAAACTGCTCAACCAGCTCATAGTGTACAACAAAGTGCTAGCAAAGGTAGCTTTCAGCAATCCAGTGCACCATCCGGAGGAAAGAGTAACTTCAAAAACACGGGATGTTTCACATGTGGACAATTTGGGCACATAGCAATGAATTGCCCACAGCGTCCCCCACAGTACTCTTCTCAGAGGCCAGTGGCTTCTGAACCACAGTTGGAGATGCAGGGCGCACACATAGAATGTTCGCTACATTGGATCAGCGTCAAGCAGATCATCAGGGTATGGTAGTTGAGACCACAGGTACTATTCGAGGCATACCCATTTCTATTTTATATGATTCTGGTGCTACTAAATCTTTCATATCTCCACTTTTAGTTGAGCATTGTGGGTTGGTGGCTGCAAAGCAAGATAGTAGTTGGCAAGTGGAATTAGCCTCAGGAGCTAGGGTTGTGATAGGATCTTTGGTCCCTGGGTGTGAACTAAATTTGGATAAATTCTCTACCACTGTAGATCTACGTGTGATTCCTTTGGGATCATATGGGGTTATGTTGGGTATGGATTTGTTAGAAGCTCATGGAGCTAGCATCGACTATAGGAAGAAGACCATCATTTGCAAGGATGATGAGGGTATAGAGTGTCAGATAGTGGGTATTCCATGACCTATTTCTCTCCGAATGATTTTAGCTATGCAACTAAAATGTTGTATGCGAAAGGGTTTCCAGATGTTTGCAGTGACTTTGAATGAGATTGATGAAGAGGAGAGTGAAGACAGGACCCTAGATCATCCAATGTTGCAGGAATTTCTTGATGTCTTTTCGACAAAGATTTTGGGTATGCCACCTAAGCGTGACATTGATTTTCGGATTGAGCTTGTTCCAGGAGCTGAGCCTATCTCTAGAGCTCCATACAAGATGACTACTCATGAGTTGAGTGAGCTCAAGCTTCAGTTGGAAGAATTGTTGTCAAAGGGGAGCATTAGACCTAGTGTTTCTCCATGGGGAGCACCAGTCCTCTTCGTTAAGAAGGACAGATCTTTACGCTTGTGTATTGACTACAGACAGTTGAACAAGGTAACAATCAAAAATAGATATCCATTGCCATGCATTGATGATTTATTTGATCAGATTAAGGGAGCTAAGGTGTTCTCTAAAATTGATCTAAAGTCAGGGTATCATCAGCTACGGATTCATGATGTAGATATTCATAAGACTGCATTTCGTACAAGATATGGGCATTATGAGTTCACAGTGGTACCTTTTGGCTTGACGAACGCTCCATTGGTGTTCATGTGCTTAATGAATGGAGTGTTTCAAGAGTATTTGGATCGGTTTGTATTGGTCTTCTTGGATGACATATTGGTATACTCTAAAACCATAGAAGAACATGAAGAACATCTTAGATAGGTTTTGCAGTGTTTAAGGGAGAATCAACTTTATGCTAATGCAAAGAAGTGTGATTTCTTTTAGATAGAGATTCAGTATCTTGGTCATATGATTTCAGGAGAAGGTATCTTTTTAGATCCCTCTAAGATTCAGGCAATTATGGAGTGGCCAGCACCCACTAATGTGTCTGAAGTCCATAGTTTTATGGGTTTGGCCGGATATTATCACAGATTTGTCAAGGACTTCTCTAGGGTTGCACATCCTATCACCTCATTGCAGAGGAAAGGGAAGAAGTTCATTTGGATAGAGAAGTGCAAGGAAGCTTTCCAGAAGCTTAAGGAGTGTTTGACCAATGCCCCTATTCTAGCAATGCCAGATCCAGCCAGAAATTTTGTTGTTTGCACTGATGCATCTTTAGAGGGTATAGGAGCAATCCTCATGCAGGAAGGATGAGTGATTGCATATGAGTCTTGCAAACTCAAGGATCATGAGCTTAATTATCCTACACACGATCTTGAGTTAGTAGCAGTTGTCCATGCTTTAGTTAGATGGAGACACTTCTTATTAGGGCACCGATTTGAGCTTCATAGTGACCACCGTAGTCTTCAGTATATATTTACCCAACCTAATCTAAATGCTAGATAGAGAAGGTGGATGGAATTCCTATGCGAGTATGATTTTGAGATCTAGTACATCCAAGGTAAAGAAAATGTGGTAACAGATGCTTTGAGTTGCAAGAAGAAGACTGTATCAGCTATGACTCTTAGTGTGGATTTGAGGAGCAGGATTCTTCAGTCACTTCCCAGAGATACTTTGTATCAGGAGGTGAGTTCAGTGATTGAGTCAGGTAGGCCATTGGAGGGTAGGTTTTCAAGATTTTTCATGGAGTCCGATGGACTTTTACGACACAAGGGCTAGATATATGTACCCCCATTAGATGATTTATGTTTATTGGTTTTATCAAAGGCTCACCATGCACCTTATTCAAAACATCCAGGTGTTAAGAAGATGCATGCAGACTTACGACAGCTTTATTATTGGCCTGGCATGAAACGTGACATTGCAGATTTTGTGGCTAGATGTCTAGAGTATCAGAGGGTCAAGGTCATCAACATCCAACAGGGCTTTTACAGCCTAATCTCATTCCATCCTAGAAGTGGGATATTATTTCTATGGACTTCATTGTTGGATTGCCTATGACTCCTCATAGACATGATGCTATCATGGTGACCATTGATCAATTGACTAAGGTGGCACACTTTTCTCCCTTGAGATCTTCTTATACAGCAGCTTCTATGGCCAAGGTCTTCATGTAGGATATAGTGAGACTTCACGGAGTTCCATGTAAGATTATCTCTGATCGAGATCCTATTTTTACATCTACATTTTGGACTTCACTACAGCATGATCTTGGTGCTCAGTTAAATTTTAGTTCAGCATATCACCCTGAGATCGATGGTCAGACAGAATAGGTTAATTAGGTGCTGGAGGATATGTTGAGGATGTATGTCATGGACAGACAGACTCACTAGGAGGATTATCTATATCTAGTGGAGTTTTCTTATAATAATGGATATCATAGTTCCATTGGCATGTCACCCTTCCATGCATTGTATGGACGTCCTTCTCATACACCATTGAGCTGGGATAGGCTGGAGGACCATATTCTTATTGGTCCAAATATGCTTCGTGACATGGAGCAGCAAGTGATTCGTATCCAAGAGCATGTGGCTACTACACAGGATAGATAAAAGAAGTATGCAGATGCTCACCGGATTGATAGGCAGTTTGTAGTTGGGGACAGAGTATTCTTGAGAGTGCATCCACGGAAGAGTCCAATCCGATATGGAAAGGGTTCAAAGTTGGCACCTTGATTTGTTGGTCCTTTTGAGATCCTAGAGAGGATAGGTCCAGCTGCATACCGTCTTGCTTTTCCACCCAGCTTATCACGCATTCATGATGTATTCCATGTTTTAGTACTTAGACGATATATTCCTGATGTTACACATGTACTTGATTGGAATGCCTTATAGGTGGAGGACGGACAGCTGGCAGTGGAGCCCATACGTATCCTAAAGCATCGAGATTTGATCCTCAGGGGTCGAACCGTCGACCAGGTAAGGGTCCAATGGGATCAAAACGATGAGACAGCAGCTACTTGGGAGGATGAAGCTAGATTCTGGGAATCTTATCCCTACTTGTTTGCAGGCTTCCAGGAGTAAGCCTGATACAATGGGGGGTGGATGTAGTACCTCCATATTTTGTTTTCAATTTATCAGTGTTGTACTCTTTTAGGCCCATTGCATGTGTGCATTTATGGATATTGTTTCAATGATTGTGGATTTATCTAGTTTATGTTTATGCTATGATGTTATGTGATTTCATACTTAGATGATTATGTTATTATGATGTGATGTTTCATGTTTCAGTTGGTTTATGATATACTTACCCCATACTAGCATGTGTATGGTGTTCATATGTATGTATCTGTATTATGTGTCTTTATGGTAGAGGGCGAAGGCGTAGTTACTCGCTTTGTCAAGATCCACACGACTGACTGTACCCTATCATTGCTTGTTATATGTTGTATGTACATGCTTTGTTTTGTGATGATAGGTTTGCAGGTACAGGGCATCGTCTTCCCTAAATTGGCAGGAGTGAGCGTGCCCATAAAATACTCATCTCAATGGTAAAGAGGGGAGATGACAGATGGACCCAAAACCCAATCCTTAGCCTATTTATCCTAATTGTTGGATAAAGTATCGGTTGACTACCTTGCCTGAGTTTGGTCAGGTTGACCTAATTTGTGGATCTCATCTTGTGAGTTTGTATGATGCATGAATGTGCCTAAAATATTGCTTTGATTTAATTATTTTGCTATGGTTATTTTAATTAATAATATAGTGGGAAAATAATGATTAAAGTATTTCCTATGTCTTTGAATAATTATTAATTAATTAAAAATCAAATATGAGAATATTTGAATTTAATTAATTAATTGTGCTAAATTATGATTTAATATGTTTTATTAAATTGTTAAAATTAGTGCATGATTTAATTGTGTGACAATTATTAAATAATTTAAATGTGGAATTTTTATATTACATGTGCTTTATTGATTTATGTGAAATTGGATTTCATAAAATAACTTGTAAATAGAATTCTATGTTGAGTTGTGCATGAATAATATATTTTATAATTATTAATTGGAATTTTCCCTCAACTCAAAAAAAAGAGGAGTTTGATTAGGAGTTGTATGGTGACTCATTAGGGTTTGCATGATAGGTGGGTTTATTTTTTCTATTTGGGGAAAATTTGCATCATTTTGGAAAACCAGGTTTTGTTGGAATTTGCAATTTTGGGAGAGAGAGCATTTTTGGAATATTTTGTGCTTTCTTGTGTTCTTGAGAATTTGGTGTGTGAATTTTTCTGGGTGAAGTGTGGGTGCATCTGGATTTGGATTCTGCATAGGTTGTGATTCAGAATTGCAGGATTGAGCTTCTACATTTTTAGATTTGGGAGATTCAACATCCTACAGGCAATTCTACATCAGATTTATAATATTGGAATTGAAGTAGGGTTTTGATGAATTTATCAATATTTTTGTCTGTAGAAATTAAGTAATATGCTTTGCCTATTGATTTAAAGGCTAGATTAGTAATTCTGGTTAAGCTTTCATTGTTAGGATTTTAAAAGTTATTAGAAAGTTTTTTTCAGTATTTTATTATTACTTGGCACAGTAGGGAAATGCTAGCAAAATTTTTGGAAAAAATTCATCCTAAGGCATCTAGAAAATGAAAAATGAAAATCTCTATAGTTAGTTCTTTGGTATGAATAAATTAAATTAATGGGTTGTTCTCAAAAATTCAATTTGAGTTAAGAAAATGCATTCTGTGTAAAAAACCCATTCTCTGTAAAAAATACACAGTCAAAAAGAAAATACTGGATAAGACAAAAAAAAAATTAGTTTTCCATGTCCTAATTGGTTGAATATTTATACAATAATGTTGAAAGGAAAAAGACAGATTAGAGAAAACAAAACTATTCAATGAATTTTGGAAAATGAGTTTTATTTCCATTTCTGGAAATTTTTCTCTAGCTCTATCATTTCCATTTTTGAAAATATCTTTCTTTTTAAAAGAATGTTTTAAAAGTTTGTTAGTTATATTTTATTGTTAATAAAATAGTTTTGACAATAATATATATATATATATATATATATATATATATATATATATATATATATATATATATATATATATATATATATATATATATATATATATATATATATATATATATATATATATATTGTAAATTCTTAAAAGTTAATGTGTGGTTTTCGAAGTAATCAAAATTTAAAATAAATAAATAAATGAAGGAGGCATGGGTTTTGATTCTGTACCCCCTGTCACCTCGACTGCCGCGCTGAACCTTTTGTTTAAAGTTATTATTTTATTAAAAAAAAAAAATTTAAAAAAATTATTAAATTTTTTTTTTTAATAAAGTGAAGGAAGGTGGGGACACCACCCCCCCACCATCATGTGGCACATAGGCCTATGACCATGGTACACTAAGTATCGTGGACAGGTCAAACACCTGCGACCATGGTACTTAGTGTACCGTGGCAGTGGGGGCCTGTGGCGGTACAAAGTACCGTGCGCAGGTAGTCCAATTAAAACCGCCCCCCATTTTTTAATGCATTTTTATTTGTTTTGTTATATTTTTATTTTATTAAATTTAATAGTATTAATTTATTTATAATGAATTTATTAATTAGTTTAATAATTTTAACTTGTTAATAATGAATTTATTGAATTAATTTAATGAATTTTATTGACAAATCTCATCTTGTGAAAATTAAACTTGGATGTTTAATATTATTTAAGAATTAAATTCTTATTTTTATTTATTATTTATTTAGATAAATATTGCCTTGTTGGAAAATAAACCTGGTGTTCTATGGGCAACTTATTAGGTTTAGTCAATTGATTAAATTATGATTGTCTACTCAATTTGGCTTAAGAGTTAAGAATCTTGTGTATTGCATTATTATGGTCAAATTGGACTTTTATTCAATGCTGAAAACGTATGTATTATCTTTTCATTTGTATATGCATTATTTTATACTGAAATTGGCTATTTTATTTAATATGATTTTATCTTTCCTATATGTTGGGTTTGTCAGTGTTATGGGATCTAGATGACCTAGGAAAGACAGAGGCTTGGGAATTATTTATTGTTCATGTTATTTCTTATGTTTGGCGTGAGTGTGTATTATATGTCTATGTTCTAGATGACCTTATAGGCTCTTGTTGTACTATGTGATTCAGTGAACATGATTATGTAGTCAATCTTGGTTTCTGTGATGAATCTGGATGTGTGACTAGCTGTTTTATCTAAGTTTAGATCTAGGAGAGATCTATGAGCCTAGGGTAGTTTACCTAGTTATGTGTTAGGAGGTGGCTTGCAATAAGCACCAGGGCCCACAAGTGGTTGTTGTTGACCACTTATTCTAAGTTATTGTAAGCAAGTGATAACCTAATTAAACTAAGGGAAATAAATGAACCTAATAAGATAGTTTCCTCTCCCATGCTTGAGTGCTAGTACAGACTGAGATGAGGATGAGATGATGCTTGCCACCTATTGAGGTGTGTGTTCTGGCATAGTTAATGGCTTCGTCAGTACGAGAAGACATTGATTCCGTGTATGGTCACTTGAGTTCCGGGATCTAGGGAGATTACCAAGATAAGACTCAAGGGTTAGACGTACATGATGACACCTACCTACACATAGTCTAGTTATCCTACATGGTTGGTTGCCTCTAAATTAGTGAGTCATACCTTTCACTATTTTTGTTCACCTTGAGTTAGTAAGCTATCAGGATTCCTTTCCTAGTGGTATTTCCTGATTTCACTTGATTATCCAATTGGGGTCCGATGTTATCTCCTCAGTACGGTGGGGTAGACCTTTGTGGTTCTACACAGACAGGTGGTAGTGATTCTTTACCATTCGAGATTTGATGTCCTGGTACCAGTGCTTGATGGTGTCTTTACAGTTGGATTCCTTGTGTTACTTCTTCATTGATGTTCTTATATACTTATTCTTTATTGTAATCTTGCATTAGAGTATCGCATGTGATACCTAATCTGGATATTGTAAGTTAGTTGATAGAATGATTATTGCATACCTTGCGACATGTGCAGTGGATGTATGTTTATTAGAATTAATGATTGTTCATGAAATGTAAACATTACGATGTAACTGTTGTATTTAATTTATAGAATCTTTTGTTGATGTTATTCAATGTGTTATGTTAGTAAGTAATACTACGTCATGGGACCCAATAGATTTGTAACCTGTGTTTACGATGTGTTTTATGTGAGATAATGGTTATTGCTTTCATGTAATTGTATATCTTGAATGTTAACTTTAGAAAAAAAAAATTGTTCACCAAACTTAGTATCATGTTCTAGGTTAGTTTCTTTTGGGTTCCCTGGCGGGGCGTTACACAAAAATTATAAGTCCTATTAAAGACTACCTGATTAAGGGATTTCACAATCTTGTCACTAAACTATTAGGAATAAAACAACAATAAATTTGACTTGTATGTGCTTTCCTCCAAAGCTTTTCAGATCCCTTATATTCATTGTCTTTGTCATCCAACTCTTTTTCACCTTCGTTCCTTGCTTTGCGCTTGTATCTATTTTTCTGCTCTCACTCTTATTTCTCTCTTGATCCTTTGAATCTTTAAATTCTTATGTCCATTAAATTGCATAATCATTACTTTAGATCTTAGGGTTCCCTCATCTTGATTGTTTTTTATTAAGGTAAAAATAGGTTTTGAAGGGACCCCAAAACCCAATACAAACAGATTTTGGAGGGAATCTAAAACCTGAATAAGATGAAACTTATGCTACAGAATGATCATTTTGAACCAGTAGACCTAAGAAAGAAGAAAACAAACAGTAGCTGGCTAAAGATAAACAATAAGACCCCAGCTACCCGAAGAGCAGAAAAAGCCTCACTTCATTACATTTTCTAGAGTATTAAAACTCTCCCAATAGAATTCTAGGGTTTTGACATGGATCCCAGAACCAACAAAAATAATGTCAAAGAGCGTCAAAGCCCCAACCCTAACCATTAACCTTAACCAAAAACAACCAGCCTTTAGAGTGGGCCCTTGAAAACTATCAGCATCCACCTACAAGCACCAACCATCCACACACAAAAAAAAACATCGAGGAAAGGGAAAACCACGGATACCATCTTCCTCATCAGAAAAAATAGGTTTGATTCCATCCAGCAGCAAAGAAATACTACCAGCATTGTTTTGGCATCTCTGCTTAGCCCACTTAGTCTACGAAAAACCAACCCCCAACCAAATCCAGCACGCCCTCATATGGGTATATGAAGGAAGATACCACTCTCTTCTAGCAGCTAACTCCTCCCAGCAACCTCTGACCACCTCAATAGGTCGAGCCCTCACCTCGATAGAGTTATCCACCTCAATAGAACATGAAGGAGAAGAGAACTGAAGAATAGGGGATATCCACCAACAGATAACCACATGAGAAGCCCCCAACTCAATAGGAGTATACTCCACCTCAATAGGAGTAAAGAGTAGAGGAACATAGCCAAAATGGGGTTCATACTTGCAGTAAAAAAAATCCAAGAACAAGGGGCAAACAAGAATTACAGGCCTCAACATAGAGACACAGGGAAAGAAATAAATAGCCTGAACCAAGGTCCTTCTAGTAGCACAAAACTCCAAGGACAGAACCTTACTGTCACTAGAAACATTAAGCGGACATCTAAGCATATTAGGGTTTTGAAAAATAAAAAACCCAGCATCATGAGATCTGAACTTAGCACAAAGAGTCGGTTTGCTCCAAGGCCACAAACTGGAGAGACAAAAGCAGCTCCCCCCTTCCTTAGGCGACAAACAAGGTCTATCCAAGGCATTAAAACCAAGAAACACTGCCCTAACAAGATTCAAATGGGAAGACAGGCACTCCCCAGAAACCCACCCCCCAACTAGCTTGATGCAGTCAACACCCACGAAATGAAGAGACCAGCAATAGTCTCTACCATCAATGAATCATTCATCAAAGAGAAAACCCCAACGGTGCCCCCGACCACCAGTTGCAATGGGACAGACCGAAAACTCTGCCCCATCTCCTTCATCGGTATCATCCCCTCCTTCCTCTCCACTCTCTGCAGCACCCACACCTGTAGAAGCCCTAACGCTACAACAGGAACCAGTTCCTTCACTGCATGCTCCCATCGTGCTTCCTTGGTCTCCTAATTTGTATAGTTGAATGTCCACTCCCTTCATCTTGATTGTTTCTATGAAATGTTTTTCTCTTTTCCTCTATCGGCTATAATACATGTTTTCCTTTATCTGATAACGATCAAATTCTGATAACTAACTCTGATATCTACTATAGTGTTCTAATAGTATAACTCTGATATTTTGACATTAATGACAAAACTTATCTTGATATTTCCAACACAGGCAAGACTAGCACTGGACATTAGCTAGATCTTTTTTCAACTGATCAAATGCCTTTTGATAGAGATAATCTCATAGGAAATTAGTATCTTTGCATAGGAGATATCAAAAAGGATAAACCTTATCTTCTAGCTAATATATGACTCTTCAGATAGATTGAATTTATCCTTCTAAACTGTGAAGTTGCTTCAATGTCTTTAGAGGTGGCATATCCAAGATGGTTTTCACCTTTTAGGATCTACCTCAATCCCTCTTTGAGACATGATGTAACCTAATAGTTTGTCTGATTTAACACCAAAGACACATTTCTTAGGATTTAACTATACCTTGTACTTATCCAACCTTTCAAATATTTTGGTAAGGATGGAAATATGTGATTCTCTTGTATTTTTATTTCTAAGTAGATCATCCACATAATATTCCATAATGACATGAAGGAGATCATGAAATATTGTTGTCATAGCTCATTGATATGTAGCTCCTACATTCCTAATACAAAAAGGTGCTATTTGATAGCAAAATGTACCCTAGGGAGTGGTAAAAGTCATTTTGTGTTGATCCTCAGCTACTATCCTGATTTGATTTTATCTAGAGAAACCATCCATAAGAGATAGCATCTCATGTTCGACAGTCAAATCCACTATAATATCAATGTTGGGAAGTGGAAAATCATCCTTAGGACATGCTAAGTTGAGATCTATAAATTCAGTACAAATCCTTATACCCCCAGTAGGATTACCCACTATTACAATGTTAGAGACCCATTTTGGACAATCTATAGGTCATAGGAACACAGCATCAAGAATCTTTTGTAATTATTCTTTAACTAGCAAGGAAACTTATGGATGCATCTTTCTTAACTTTTTATTGACAAGTTTTATTTTAGGATCCACTGTGAGATGATGTACCACTATATCTAGATCTAAACTAGGAATATCCTTATAATACCATTCAAACTTTACTTGTGCCTTGCAAAGAGATTCAGTCATGTCCTTTATTTCTTTCTCATTCAGTAGTGCTACAATAAATGTGATCTTGGGATTATTTGTAGTTCCAAGATTGACCTCTATTGTATCTTCAATTAGGATACAAGATTTTTCTAGTGGTAGTGGCATAAAAGGAGAGTCAAATTCTCCCTCCTCTAGCACCTTGGAAAGGCTTTCGCAAGAAGATGTGTCCTTTATTTTCTCTTTTTCTTCACCCAAAAATGCCTCAAAGAGGCTTTCACCAGAGGGTGTTTTATTTTTATTTTCATTTTCACTTTTGTGACTGAGAGAGTTAACTTGGTTGCCAGAGTAGGCTTTCTCATTGTAGATTATGTTGTGCTCATGAATTTGGATATTCTTAAGTCCAAAAAGTGCAAGTAGTGCCTCATCTGAATTACATATGTCTAATATTGTGGTGAATCTTGTCAGTCCCAATCAATAAGCTCAGTATACTTGAGGGGAAGGGTAGGGGATGAAATTTCTATGGCACTGATGGCTAGGACATGGTTAGATTCAATGAGATCATCTTTGATGTATTGGAAAAGTACTTCATAGAATTCATCCTCATTTTCTGAATCGGTCTAGCTAAACAAAAGTCTTCAGCAAAGGACACCTTAGTTTCTAGGAAGCCCAATCCTTGGCCTCAAGGATATCTAGTTTCTTTAATGAGATTATTTCTTCTATCTTTGTTTTCTTCCAAGCATGTTCCATGATATCATATGCTTTCAACAATGGGAGTGACCTTCAGATATTTTTCTTGAGAAATTTCAACTGGTTCGTCTTCATCATCATTGAAAATTAAGATGGTATGTCATTGTCAATGTGTTCATCTGCAAGAGATCCCTAATGTTCAAAAATAGTCTTCTTATATGTCAAATTTCCTTAATCACCTTTGGGAAAAAGTTGTTTAGGTTTACCAAAGGACCTTGGGGATAAGGGAAGTTTTCCAATACATAATGCACTCTCAAATTTATATTCTCATGTTTCTTGATTAGTAAATTTTACTTTATTTTATGATTTAGAAATCTTCTCATCAGTGACCTTCCCTTTTCCTTTATCAAATACCTTATCAACTTCTTCAATGAAATTTTTTTCAAGAGACTTAGTGGAAGTTTCTTTCACAATAGGTCCATAGAATTCATTCAAAGGATAGTAATAAGATTTCTTTGCTTCTAATTTCTTGTAGTACTAAAATGGTTCTTGATCTCTAAGGATAGTGATTTTGCATCCATGATGTGGTAATTTCAAGCATTGATGGTATGTGTATGGTACACCTGCAATAGCATGTATCTACAGTATTCCCAAAAGTATTTTGTAAGGGAGATCTATATCATGAACATGATAGGAAGTCTCAATTAGAGAAGGGCCCTCCTATAAAGGAAGTGTGATCAATCCTTTAGATTCTCTTTGCCTTTCATCAAAAGCTTTTATGGTAATTATATTTGTCACATCAACGAGATCTTCTAGGGTTCCTATATGTCTTATCATCCTCATGGTACAAAGGTTTGAACTAGATCCATTGTCTATCAAAACTCATTTTATTTTGGTGGAATAGATGATGACTTCAATGTGAAGAGGCTTATTGTGATACGAGTCAAAACCATGGATTTCTTTTTCTATGAATAATAAGTGTGATTGTGTGGCTAAATTCCCAATCATAGCTTGGAATTGGGAGGCATTGATGTTTTGTAGGAACTCGAGATTCGCCAAGGGCTTTCTCAAGAACTTTCTTATGTATAGGAGATGTATGAAGAAGCTCAAGTATGGATATATGTGTGGGATTCTTCTCCAATTGTGCTAGGAATTCATAGAATAAAGAAGGTATAGCATATGTGGATGGTGTAGTTTGCGGATTAGTAGCCTAAATGGTAATTCATCCTCTTCTAGTGGTAGAATTACAATCAACAAATTTAATCTTGAGGGTGCACATACAGTTTTCAGATTCTTCTGTGACCACAAAGGGATTCAAAGCTACAACAATCATTGTCTTCAATATTAGAGCCTTGGATATTATTAGTGGTGTAGTCATAAGGTGCATTTTTATAATATAATGTGTTGTTCTAATCATGTTTAGGTAATGGATGATTGTAGATCTTAAGATGCGCATTAGATGACGAAGTTGTATGACCTTCAAATTCAATTTTCTCATCATAAATAAGGTCTTGGATATAGTTTTTTAACTTCATGCATTTCTTAGTAGCATGACCTTTGATGAGATGATATTCACAATATTCATTATCCTCGTACCAAGAAGGTTTGATTTGGTTGTCATCATATGGTCAAGTTGTTAGGAATGGGAACACTGAGAGGGTAGGGTGAATCAGTGTTCACTATATTTTAACTTTTACTTTAATCTTTATACTAAACTTAAATGCTTAAGTACTGAATTAAACATTCACATAAACATGAAACATGAAATCAACACATGACACCAATATGGTTACGAGGAAACCCAAATAGGTAAAAACCCTGGTGGGAATTGACACCCACTAATATTTTGCACTAGTGTTTTGTGATCCTTGTTAGAAGATCCTTAACCCTGTTAGGAGTTTCTTTACAATGCATTAAGTACAATAGACCTTGTTAAGGGTCAAACCCTATTAGGAGTCTTTTACAATAGTCCCTGTTAGGGGAGTGGACACACTATCCTAGAGCTCACTGCTCAAGTGGTGAAGGCTACAACCTTCTGATTTCAGATACACACTATATCTGCTAGATGAATTGTCACTGTGACACTGCTTGTCAAATCAGTTCCTTTAATGTGCTGATGCTTTGACCTCTTGCAAATCTCTAATACATCTTCTTGACTCTTCACATACTTCTTCTCTTCTTATCACAACTCTCTGTCAACTTCCATGCCGAATACAATGGGCGCATCTTATATTTATATGCGCATACAAAATAAACAACTAGGTCGGCCCTCAGACCTTTTACAAACAATGCTTCCAAATGAATTGGCTTAAGCGTGTTTACAATCAAACATATAAACATGTCAGAAACCTAAATACAATGGGTGCATAGCCTTTACAACATTACATTATAACCACAAACCAAAATACTAACTGTTGGTTGCATGCTCTATTCTTCACTGGCACACACTGGCTGTGCAACTTCAACTGACTGTAACTTTCTCATCCTTGCACATCTGATTATGCGCTCATAGACTAAGCATGAGTACAGTCCAACTAACTTAACTTCCAGGGTGCATACCATAATTCTTCTATATGCATGTGCGTTGATGCTCTGAGCTGCAAGAACTCTGTACACTATCCAGTCTTCAACACTTAACCAATTTCTAATCTTCACATCTAGTGCGCTGACTCCAAACTGCTATATGACTTTGTTTCCATAATTACAACACTATATCAAGTCATATACATCAGTATAGCTAACTTTCCAACAATCTCCCCCTTTTTCATTGATGGAAACAAAGGAATATGGCCAAATTGCTAATTGTCCCTTAACACAAAAAACTTTTTGTCTTCTATACATTTCTTATACATAATCTTATATCTCCCTATACATATTATGATCCATATTTTGTACACAACTCCCCCTTTGACATTAATGACAAAGGTGTTCCAAAAACTATTTCTACATATACTCACTGAGGGAAAACATCCGAATATGATATCTTAAGGTTCTGGATCTCCTTCTTCCAAAAAGTGATCAATGAATTAACTATCTGGAGATGGGTGCATAAAGCATAGTGTAGCTTCTTCATCTTC
Organism: Chamaecyparis obtusa; assembly: GCA_027943335.1. NCBI lineage: Eukaryota > Viridiplantae > Streptophyta > Pinopsida > Cupressales > Cupressaceae > Chamaecyparis > Chamaecyparis obtusa. The sequence continues at coordinate 57,531 of BSBK01009308.1, read as the reverse complement.
TTCAATTCTTTGGTAGGACCTTGATCATATGTCACCATTGTGACATCAATCTACTTGATGTTCTAATTGAGAATGTCTAGTGAGGGTGCAAGAGCATTCCTCAACTGAGTCTGTCTAGCCCTTATCTTTGTCATCTCTTTCTCTACCTTCTCAATTTTGTCTAACTGACCTTGGTATACACTATTGCACATGTTCACATTAGTGGATGTGTCTTTCACTAAACTCTTCACCTGCTCAATCATAGCTTCTGCCTCTTTTATTTTCTTAAGATGGGCATCAGTAAGCTTATCTTGATCCATGCACTCTGCAATGATTCTTCTTCCTTGATCAGAAAATTCTTTTAGAGATGCTTGTCCTATCTTGAGTGAATTCAGATCTAGTGCAAAGTTTTTTATCAGTTCACTCAACCTCTTCTTTAGGTACTTCTCTTCTGCAACTAGGGATGCAGACTCTTCAAGGCTTGAAAAATTACTTATGAAATGTGAGATGACTATACTCACATCATCAACAAAGTGTATCTTAGACACTTTCTTGTCCTCTAGCAATAGACTATTCAAAATGTTTACTGATTCTACCAGGAGGGGATTCCTCATTACTTTCTTTTCTTTGGCTTTCTCCATAGCTAAGACATTGAACTTAATCGGGTCTTCTTCCTTCCATGAGTCCAAACTAGATGTGTCAGGTGTCAAACTTGACAACAATGTTGTAGAGGGAGTGATGGGAGTGCTATCCATCACTTCTTCTTTCACCTTGACTAATTCAACTGATGGTTCATTATTCTTTTCTATTTCTTTCTTTTCTTCTTTTTCTATTTCTTTTTCTTGTTCTTTTTCTTCCATCTTATATTCTTCTTTCTCATCTATTATATTTTCAATCAATACCTCTTCTTGATGAATGGGAGGTGTGTTGCTGCATAGAATTTTAGCTTCTTGTGTGCTCACAAAAGCTTCCTCAAACTTCTCCAACTCAGTGTCAGTGGCCACCATCTCCACATTATCAATGATAATGGTGCTATCCTTGAGTGATTCTATCATGGGCGCAAACTTGTCTTCCTCTGATTGTGCTTCCACGGCAGGCGTTGAATCCTGAGGACCTATAGATTGTACCTTGATGGTCTCTAACCCTTTGGTAACCATTGTGGGTACATGTGTTTTGGGCGTATTGGGTGGATACATGTGTATGTTCATAAAAACCTTCTCAAAGGCTTTCTCTGTTTCTTTGGCAATTAACTCGTAATTTTTATCCATTATATTCAGAGTTCTTGCCTTGGTTCTAAGGTGAGGCTTCACCAGATCTAATAGCTACTTCTTCTCTTCTAGCTCACATACATGAAGAGTTTCATCTAAGATCTTTTCCCTTATCTGTAGATCTTCAATAGCCTACCTCTTTTGGAATTCTAGGATATTCCATACATTGTCAAGGATCATTGTTTTTAGTTCCAAGACTGTCCTTTTGAACTTGATCATGAGCTTTGCTATGAATCTCCGATTTGTCAATTTCATTGAATATATCATAGAACTTCCCAACCTAATCAATTCTTCCTTCATCAATTATTCTAGCACTTAGCACATTTAAGTTGGGTCTGAACTCTACCTTAGGAGGAGCTTGAGTGTTTTTTCTGCTTCTTGTTGCTTGCGAGGATGGATGACTGGTGCCAACCTCTTTCTTCCTATTTTCTATTGTCTTATACTCTGGAGGAGTAGTAGGATCACTGGTTTCTTTGGGTGCAGAATGAGTGTCATCAAATTTCTCTATCTTTACCTTCTTCAACTTGGGATCTTGTGATTCTGCCTTAGTTGCATCTGCGCTCTTCAGTTCCAAAGAAATCTTTTGTTCTTTTTCTTTGTCAAGATCTGTTTGAGACACACCATGTATTCTCAAGATCTCTAATGTGACTTTAGCAACCTTTCTTTTTGTTGCTGCATTGTTTAGCTTTACATCTACTTCTCTTATCTTCTCCTCATATGTTCCCCATCTAGGTTCATTGGGATCTTTGGGGGCTGATAGTAGTACCTGCGCATATGCTTCAAGGACCTATTCCTCAACCTCATAACCAAGTGGATGAATCCACTTAGTTCTTGTCTCAACAGCTTCCATACAAGTTATATCAACTTCAACCATAAAACATATTGTATCCTTATACTTTTCCACAATGCTTTCTGGAATTTTGTACCTCATTTGCATCTTAGCCCTGAAGGTCTTCAATTCCAATGTTACATAATCTCTCAATGTACTCTCAATGGATGCCTTGTTAGATATCTATGGCATGGTTGGAATGGACTTGTCCAAATACAAATCAGATACTTTCCCAACTATATGAAGATACATGTAAATGATCAATGACCCAAACCTAAATATCTTTGTCTTGTCATGCTTGATTGTCTTGATGTTATCAATCAACTATGCGCACAAGATCTCACACAATTTAAACTCTCCATATCCCTTCACAAGTCTAATGGCAGCTAGAATTGTGTCCACAGACACACTATTCACCCTGCTGGTGTGATGAAACCTATATCTGAGTATCATAGACATCAATTTGATGTCAGCTTGCTCAATAGGCTCAATTGTCATCCCGCGCCTATCACTCCTTGACTTACATGTTTGCTCAACAATCTTTCTAACATCCTTTCCCATAGGAAGGATGACACCTGTCCTAGAAAGGCCTATCATCTTATGTATTAGGTCACTAGTGATTCTTACTGGTGCATCACCTATCCAAAATAAATCATCATGAATTCTACTCAATAATATCATAATCCATTCAATCTCATAAAATGCATATGTCATAGCATACTCAACTATAGGGTGATCATTTCACTTAACATATTCATCCATGAATGTTTTATCTAGTTTCAACATGGTATCCATGTGTGCCCTTAACCTATCCAACCCAACTAGTTCTTTCTTGCAGTAGATGTATGTCCTAATGTCCTCGACATGCATGATGCCCATAGGCGTGTGGGAGAATGCTCCCTCTAAATCATCTAGGGTTGACTTAAATGGATGTCTCTTAAATATATATCTCTTCTTCTCTGCAACATCAAAAACTATGAGAGTGGCCATGACTTACTTGATTAATCACTTTCCAATTGATCTCTGAGATAATCTGAAGACTTTTGAATCGGCGCGATGAACTAGGGTTTCTGCAACTGACCAAATGCACTGCTAATTACTGAAAATCACTGATAGATCACTCTACAAGTCTTCACAACAAATTCTAAGGCTCTTTCTGCTCTTCAATTGCTCTGAATTTGAATGCAATGAGTAATTAAACAAATTTTTATGTACTTAAAGTGAAAATTCTACCATTAATGCTTGCCACATAAACCAAACTGTCACTTCAAAATTTCCAACTTGAGTTTTGCTAACAATCAGTATGTGCGCTCTTGCACGAAGGTTCCTTTATACTCCAAAAGCTTAATTCCAACGACGCATACTCTGAAAGTGAGTATACTAGCCACGTAGGGGTCTAGAGCTAAATTAGCTCCGCCTATGACCCTGAGGGCCATTCATCCAGATGTAGTGGGTGTGTCCACTGCAGATGCATCCAATACATTCTCATCAAAATTGTCCTTCTTTCCTTCTAACCAAATCAAGCTCACATCCTATGAGGCTTTCACAAATTTGACTTCTCCTTCGGGATCCAATACTGGTTCTTCGACCTTTTTAGGGATTTCCTGACCTTGCATCCTTGATCTAAAAAACTTTGAGATATGTCCAGCCTTGTTACAAGAGTGCAAATTACTGGAGGCCTTATATTCCTCGGCGCATTGACATGAGTCACCATTTTACATGTTCTAGCTGAGTGACCATTATAGTTACATATCGAACATGTAACATTCTAAGAACTTCTTACATTTGTCTGATTCTTATTCCTCTGATCATGTTGAATCCTGTTCTTCTTACTAGTCTTGCAATTCATAGCTTTATGACCAAATTTATTGCATGAATAACAGTAACCATTAAAAGGTCTTACCTCTGTACAATTCCTCACAATGTGTCTATGCTTGTTATATGCAAAACAAGTGTGTTCTATAGGCTTACGCTCATTCTTAGGTGGTCCACCATTGTCTTTGGTTTGATCTTCAGCATTCTTAGTATCATTAGAGTCTTTTTGTGTATCCTTTCTTGCTCGCATGTTGTCAATCTGGTTTTGTGCTTCATTATATCCAATACAGCTAGTGTCCCCTTTGGCTCTTCTTGCATACAACTGAGATTCTATCAAATCAGAACTGGTGTGCAATTTGTCAATGTGATTCTTTGCTTCTTTCAATTCAAACTCCAATATTTCTTTGCTATTTCTTTGCTCCAAGATTTCCAAGTTGGCTTCCCTTAATTCCTTATTGAGTTGAAGGTTCTCCTTGACTTGTTCATTATAGACATCCTAATTGTTAATCAGTTTACTATCAAATTCTTCAAGTAGTTATTTCATAGATGCATTTTCTTCATTCAGCTTCTTGACCTTTGCTCCTAGATAACTATTAGAGCATTCTTTCAAATCCTTTCTTAGCCTTTTGATAACTAATTTTGCATCACTAACCTTTTCCTTTAGTTCTTCAATTTCTCTTTCTAATTTGTCCAGATCTTCAAGAGCAGCTTCAAGATTTCTTTTCAGATGTTTCATTTCTTCTTTTTCCATGATCTCCACAAGTGGTTAAACTTCTTTGCTGAGGACCAGTGCTCTGATACCAATTGTTAGGAATGGGAACACTGAGAGGGGGGGTGAAACAGTGTTCACTATATTTTAACTTTTACTTTAATCTTTATACTGAACTTAAGTGCTTGAGTACTGAATTAAACATTCACATAAACATGAAACATGAAATCAACACATGACACCAATATGGTTATGGGAAAACCCAAATAGGTAAAAACCCTGGTGGGAATTGACACCCACTAATTTTATGCACTAGTGTTTTGTGATCCTTGTTAGAAGATCCTTAACCCTGTTAGGAGTTTCTTTACAATGCATTAAGTACAATAAACCTTGTTAAGGGTCAGATCCTGTTAGGAGTCTTTTACAATAGTCCCTGTTAGGGGAATGGGTGCACTATCCTAGAGCTCACTGCTCAAGTGGTGAAGGCTACAACCTTCTGGTCTCATATACACACTATATATGTTGGATGAACTGTCACTATGACACTGCTTTTCAAATCAGTTCCTTTGATGCGCTAATGCTTTGACCTCTTTCAAAGCTCTAATACATCTTCTTGACTCTTCACATACATATGCTCTTCTTATCACAACTCTCTGTCAACTTCCATGCCGAATACAATGGGTGCATCTTATATTTATACACGCATACAAAGTAAACAACTAGGTCGGCCCTTAGACCTTTTACAAACAACACTTCCAAATGAATTGGCTTAAGCATGTTTACAATCAAACATATAAACATGTCGACAACCTAAATACAATGGGCGCATAGCCTTTACAACATTACATTATAACCGCAAACCAAAATACTAACTATCAGTTGTATGCTCTGTTCTTTACTGGCACACACTGGTTGTGCAACTTCAACTGACTGTAACTTTCCCATCCTTGCACATCTGATTATGCGCTCATAGACTAAGCATGAGTATAGTCTAACTAACTTAAATTCTAGGGTGCATACCATAATTCTTTCATACGCACATGCGTTGATGCTCTGAGCTACAGGAACTCTGTACATTGTCCAGTCTTCAACACTTAACCGATTTTTGATCTTCACATCAGGTGTGTTGACTCCAAACTTCTATATGACTTTGTTTCCATAATGACAACACTATATCAAGTCATATACATTAGTATAGCCAACTTGACAACACAAGTGTTAGGATATATCATCATGTTTTGATCAACAAGTCTTTGAAATATAACATCTAAGGGCTCTACAATGGAAGTGAATTATCCTTGAGGACGTGGAGAAGAATTGTTGTTGTTGTTGTTATTGTTGTTATTGCGAGAGAACAAACAACCTTGATTACAAGGTTATTGTTGAGAAGTGGTATGCTTTTGTTGATTATGATTTTGATTGTTGTTGTCACCTTGATTTTGATTATTGTTGAAATTATTTTGGTTATATTCTTGAACATATTGAACATGTTTAGCATCGGTCACTCTATCATTGACTACCCCTTTATTCTTAGTACAAAATTTTGGATTGTCATTGTTAGAAGAGGGGGTATAGTGTTTAATGGTTCACTTTTTCAAGGGGCCATCTTAAATTATTTTTAACTTCTTAACAAGAAACTCAAAACTATCAAGAGAATCCATTTGCATTTGGAATGACATTTCAAGTACCATATTTCTAGTAAATATGTCTATAAGATGATTATCTGGTATTTTCCAAGGCATTTGATTAGCAAGGTGTCTCCACCTTTGTAAGAAGCTAGAAAAAGTTTCCCCATTCATTTTATTAGTGTTGCACAAGTTACTTAAAGATGCTTGATGTTTGATATTGTATGAGTATTATGCAACAAATTTTTATACAAGATCAACGAAGGAAGATATGGATCTAGGAGGTAGATTCAAGAACCATTCAAGTGTCACGACTCCAAGACTTCTACTAAAGAGTCTTTTAAGGTAATCCTCATTATAGGAGACTTCTTGATAGGAAATGTAGAATTATTTGAGATAATGGATAGTATATTTTTTTCCCTTATACTTGTCAAATTTAGGGATTTGAAAGTTTGCAAGTTATGGAATCATGTTAACTAATTTATCGAATGGATAGGACAAATCTCGTCAAAGGGAAACTCATTTTCAACTCCATTTTTCATGCTTTGGAAAAGGATTTTAAGTTCATTGATTTGATTTTCCAAGTTGGGATAATTGTTATGTGTAAGATGTGAACCAAAATGTTTCCCTCCAAATTGTTATGTTGAAGATCCAGCTAATGTAAGTCCAAGTGTAGGAGGAGGTGTATAATTATAGGCTTGGGATGTTGTTAGGGTAGATATTTTTAGGACCTTGGAATGAACCTTGAAGAGTAATGGAATATAGTTAACTAAAGATTGGGAGGTTAATGTTTGGGGAAATGATGTTTGACCTAAGTTCAATATAGTAGCACCAAAAGGATTAGATGCATTTGTTGTTGCATGAGTGCTATTGTTTGAGGTTGTATTAGGTATCACACTAATTATCTAATGGATTTTCTCAAGTGTCAATTAGAATGTTTTTTTTTTTTATACAAGTATCAATGTAGAAGGCCCACTAGAAATGGCATTACCTTTATCTTGAGATGAAGTGGTGTTAACTATGGAAGTAGTTGTTGTATTCACAGAGGTCCTAACTTTAGTAACATTTTTACATAGTAGTGTTTCATCAAAGTCTTCATGGATTGTGATACCATCATGGACAAGGTTCATAAATATTTCTATTTTATTGGCTCAAGTCACTTTCTCTACCATCTCTATGTTACATGGATCTTTAAGGAAGTCATTTTCTTGTGGAGCTAGACATGTTCTAGTTTGTTCAAGTTGATCAACATATTCAACCTCATCCTCTACCTAGCTAGTAGTTTCTGGCATTCCTAGACCTCCAAGAGGTACTGAGGTAAAGGGATTCTCATATTCTAAAAATTGTTGACTCGTCTTCTTAGCTTGCAAGGTAAGAGTAAGAGTCAAGTCTCAGATCAAGAGAATAAAAAGATCAATTTTTTCATGGAAATTGTTGTGTGTCATAACTTTGGCCATAAAGCTAGTCAACACAGATCTAATAATCTATTGTTTAATTCCATAAAAATTAATTTTAATTATTTCATATGTGGATAGATTGGTCACTATGCAAGTTTGGTAATGGTCCAGTAAATATTGGATGTGATAATCCTATTGTAGAATCTAGTGGATCTCAAAAGAAGAATATGGAATGGAGAAATAAATCTAATGGTGCAAATGTTTCGGTGATACCAAATCCCAGTACTAGTCCTACCAACAACTAAGACAAGAGATTTGGCTTAGGGGGAGTAATGAACAATTTAAATTTTACACCTCCCCTATTCCAATGAGGTACTGTTGCAAACAAGTTGTTGCCAGCGTATGTGAAGTGGCATTAATGATGACAATATGATTTCAAGTAATTGATGTGTGAAGTACAATGGTTGCATCAGCAATAATTAATTCAAGTAGGAATCTCGATCATGATAGTTCATGGTTTTTAAAAGGTTAAATATTCAAATCATTTACTATTGTTAGAGTAAAGTATTAATTATGTTAATTAATCTTTACTCCCTTCTTAAGATGTCAACTTCCTTTTGCTTTAGTTAAAAGCACATGCACTAGTTGTTCTAAACTCATGCATTAGTCATGTAATAGTTAAACTGATTATTACATGCACTAGACTTTGCCTTTCAAGGCTTTCGATCTCCTTTATAAGGATGATCCATTGTACATTCAATTCATTCATTAATTGAGGATATTTTCTTCTTCATATTTTTGAGTCAAACCCTTGCCCTCTTCTTGTCTTTACTTCCTTGTAACAGGTTTTGTATGCAGATGATCTTCGGGTTTTATGGATTTGTATTCCTCAAATCCTACAAGTATTATATCTCAAGAAGGAAAATTCTGAATTTACAAAGTGGAAAAGGCATAAAATCTATAAGGTGATTCATGGCACCCAAGTCCATTGTTCGTGTTGGTGTAAAAACAAAAATGGAGAAAGGATTTGAGTTGAAATAATTTGATCATGGTCATATAAAGCAATTCAATTTTGGTTTTCTTGCAGACAAAATGTAGTGAGTCAGACATCTAGAGCTCAACATTTGGGGAGAAGTTTTGTGGTGTGATGATAGAGGGATTATATAGTTTGTGCTAAGTCAGTTTCAAGGAGAAACCTTGGTATTGGAAAGACCTTACAATGTGATTGAAGAAATTGTTGGTCTATGCAATGTTGGCGAAGTATCTGCAAAGAAGTCTATCAACTATGAAGAGGTAGAAGCCTTGATGGTGATTGGTATGGATCAGCGTGCTTTTCAAATCTTTACCATTGAACATCTTATGATAAGGTACGTTGCTCATGGAGTATCTTACAAAATTCAATTCTATAATCGCAATGGTTTGACTTCTCTTGTGGCTATGTATGTGTCGTGTAAAATGGTGAATGAGAATGTACAAATAGATTTATGACAAATGTTACTAGACAATTTGAAGTTGAATGTGAAGATGTCAGTAGAAGATAATTATGGGTTCTATTTTGGTTCATTGATCATGTGCATAGTGTTCTATTTCATGAGATTTTTGCCTAGCAAGGAGAATGTTGTATGGAGGACTACATTCCTATCAGGAAGTAGATTTATAGGTATCTAGAACGGTTGTAAGATAAGGTAGACACTTGCAAGGCATATTTCATGACTCTTCAAGAGAATATTCCCTATAGCTTGGTGGTTATTGGTGCTTTACCAGCAAAGGAAATTGTAGGAGGTCCCTCTTCAGGATAAAAGGAGTTGGAAGTGGTTATCAGTGGTTCATATTGTAAACAAAAGAGGATAAAGATAAGTGAGAAAGAGAAGGAAACTATTGCTATTTTGGAAAGTGAAGAGGAAGAAGCTGGTTAAGAATAAGAATCAAAGGAAGAGACAGAATTTGAGGAAGAAGTGGAGAAAATTGTGGTTTCTCCAAAGGAGTCAAATGTTGTTGATTCTGACACTATTAAAAGTATGTTGGTTAAGGGATAATTTGGTAGAATTGGTGGATTTTGGACTGAATGCTTTTCAGCTAATAGGACCATGGTGTTAAAGTTGTTGATTCATCATCTGATCAATAAGATAGTTATGGTATCTAGTGTATCAAGTATGCTTCCTTGAGAGATGGTAGTATAGATAGAGAAATTGTTTATGTTTAGTGTTGATTACTAGATTGTAGCAAATAAACTTGAGAAGTGTGACAGTGTAATGCAGATACTATCCTTGCTTATTATTAAAACAAAATCTTGCATGGAACAGATCAATAACATCTACCAGTATTGTCTTCGGTGACCTATTGCAGTTGATAACTTCAAAGGTCAGTGTGGAAAGATTGAGACAAAGCCCAATGAGCTGGGAAAAGCATATGACATATTTAAGGATAGAGATGGAAATAAAAGGATTGGAGTAGGTGAACTTCAAGAAGAACAGTTGTTGTGGCTAAGATAGAGAGAAGACATGATCAAGACATTTTGGCTTGTGAAGGATATGATTGAAGTTAGAATGGAGCATATTGTTAGCATCATAACTAATATAACGGAGAATGAATAGATGTCCAAATTTTGGGTTGGCCAAAATCATTTGACAAACTGGTTGAATGCGATAGTTTGTGTGCCCACATAGAGGTGGCAGTTGTCGAGTGGAAGAAGGAATTTCCAGTTTTGAAGGAGAGGTACTTGAAGGTATTTTTAGCAAAATTTGTTGTGTTACTTAAAATATCTTTCATATATCTTTTTTTTTTGGCCCTTTTCCATTGTGGAAAAAATGGGGAGAGAAGTCGGGTTACATTTACTTAGGGGGAATATTTTGGAGTGCAAGTAAAGTGTTATCAATCTGGAGAAGTTTTTGAAGTTTTTCCATCAATGCCAAAGGGGAGATTGTTAGTGTTATTTCTTGTATTGATTTTCATTGGTGTCAAAATCTCCCTATCAACACTCTGGTGGTATTAGTTAGTTGTTGGCAGTATGGGGTATATCTTGTTATTTATTGGTATGTGAATAGGAGTTTTGGTTGAGCATTTCTTATATTCAGTAGTGCTTTAGGGACAAGTGTATTGTATTCTATCAGCTGCATATACATCAATACTCTTACAAGTATGGTTTCAGTGTTTGGATATTCCTATCGGTTTCTGGCGATTGTTGTTGTGTAGGTCATCAAATAGTTTTGGTGCTTCGAATACAAAATACTATGGACATATTTCATTTGGCGGTAACGGTTATTTTATGTCTTCATATTTTGGACTTGTTTGTGATATCAAATGGCTTCGGTAAAATTAATTGTTACACCTTAAGCACGACCTATCTATGGGTTGTATTGTAGTGTGTTCTAGATTTAGGATCAATGCTTTGCAATGAATGTAAATGTAATATTTGTTGCATCGATGTTGTCACACGCTTGGTGTGAAGCTGACATATGTAAAATCGGATATCAATATAAATAAAGAACTTATTTGTATCTGAATGTGGAATGTGCATGGAATCAATGTGGTGATTGTGGTCGAGCAATCTTGTGACAATGATGTATGTGAGTAGCGGTATCTGTGGTGATAGATTGAAGATCCTATTGGTTCTTTCATACTGAAAGCAGTAGATCAATCCTTTGGTGTTCTATTAGCGGCTATGGTGATAGAGCTTAACTATGGAACTGTTCATACATTTTTAGATGCAATTGGTATAGTTTGTGATTTCATTGTAATATCTACTTTGTATAAGGGCAGTTAGTCTGATTGGTAGTGAGCATTGTTGTTTTAGTAGTGAGCCTTATTGTACCAAATGTGATTCTACTTACAGTGAGCACAACCAGTAGTGAGACTCCGTAAAAAATCATCATATCAGTGTCACCTTAACAAATATTTTATACTTCATGAGAATTAGCTTCTCCATGGTTTTCCCGGTTTTGGTTTCCATGTAGATCCTATTCTCTTCCTCAATGTTTTTGTGTTCTAAATGCTTTCATTTTATGTTGATGTATGATGTGCTTAACTAAGAAATCTAAAGCTGTTAATACTATTATTTATGAGTTAACCAACAAAGAAAGTTTTATAAGTTGTGGAAATAACTAATTCACCCCACCCTCTCAATTATTAATCCTATTCAACATAGATCCTATTGATCTCTAAGAGACTCATACCTAAATAAGTTCATTTGGGAAGCTTCATAGGAGTGGGACAAGGTGCACCTTGTGAAACAACCAACAAGATTTTAGAAGTTGGCTCTTCGTAAGTTGTGTTTGTGGAAAAAGAAGAGAATAGCCTTTAACAAACAACCTAAGCTAAGGGGAGATGATATTCTAGATCAAAGATTTGTTGGATAGGTGGAGAATGTATTAGATGGTATCTGCAGGGGTTCGACCATTTCTAGTCAGAGGTTCATGCCTTCATTCACAACGACGTGGTGCACCATAGACTCTTCATTGTTGGCTAGGAGAATAAGAAGCCAAAGTCATCGAACATAGGGAAAACACATTCATATCGTAATCATGGGAAGCACCTTAAAGGTTCTAAATGAAGACACAAAACTCCTAGAGAGAGTGCAAACCTTTTCACCCACGAGAATAGTATATGACACTATCTCCTAGAAAATAGAAATAGTTTGAATAAGGGTCATAAAAAAAGACCTCACTTCCTAAAACTAATCTTCCTGAGGAACAGGTCGAAGACACAAATAAACTGGACCAGACCTGTAAAGATTCAACACAGGGCACATTGATTAACAAAAAGGAAAAGGCAACAAGGCACAGTCCCCATGATATATTAAGAGAAAATATACCAAGGTGAGAGAGTATGCCCTAGAATAAAAATGTTACAATATGCACCCCTAGTTGAAAAAGCCATAGGATCTTGTTCTCGGAAAATAAAAAATCTACAAATAATACAAAGTATTTCTCCACCTATTGAATAGAATTATAATATTTCCAACATATTTTATTTTATAGGTCCTTGGGGTTTTATAGAAGAACACTTAGTTGACACAATCAAAGAATGATTACAATTAGTTACAATCGATTAGCATGCTAAAGAACCAGGGATGGATTTTTTGATTTCCTATGTTGTGGGAAAATCTGGCCTTCTAGTTGGTTAATCACAACATGTTGTCCAGCTAAGCTCAAAAAAAAAATCATGGAACATCGATCAAAGAATGACCATGATTGCACGAACTAGTTGAAAGGAGTGCTTGAGATAGTTGTTGAAAATGTCATTGGTCATGGGAGTCCTCATGCAGGAGAATATTACTTGAATATGTGTCGGTGTGGTCCCTTCAAGTGTGGGTGTCCAAGGGGACACGTGGCATGTTGGCGAAGCTTGGAGGACGGACACCATTTTTCAAAGTGTCTTGAGACCCTAACGGTTTGCACATGTCAACCCTCGTCAAGAGGCTCTAGTATTGCAAATGTGCCACGCTCATGGATGCAACCGAAGGTTGAATAATGAAGGTGGTGAGATCGGTGGTGTAGGAGTATATAGTTATTGCCAACTTTCAAGGGATCTCGGGTTGCCAAGAACAAACCTTGAATCTTTGGCTACGCAGACCATAACCTTATCCATTGGGCTGGAGAAAGTACTCACTTCAAATTCATCAGATCTGTTATCTTTGTTGAGTTGATGGTTGCACGACGATGTGCTTGAAATACCTGCAAGGAAAATTGAAGTTATAGATTTCCTTGGTGAAGAAAACAAAACATTAACAGACAACATGGATCAAACTAGAGGACCCAAGGTGCGAAGAAGGTTGTGGGAAGAGAACCTGCAAAGGAGAGAGAATAATAAAAATACAAGGTTAGACAAAAAATAGTCATTAACCTTGTTCAATAATCAAACAAGCCAATTCAACAAACTAGATAGCCGCAGAGGAAAGGGGTACACCAGGGTTGAGAGAAAGTGAATGCATTTTCTTTTGGATTCATAACAAAACTTTATGTTTGATAACCTTTGGTTCGATAACAACATCAATCGGGCATTAGGTTAACATGTCAAAAGATGAAATTAGATTATCGATGGATTTTTGTGTGTGCAAGGAGTTAATCATTCCCCTTACTAAGACAATGAAATGGTTTCCACCCATCCGCTAGGTTACGTAGGTGAGATTTGTTCCATAGCTGACCAAGTAGAGCCTTGCTTCCAATCAAGCATTCATAGCCCCAGTAAGTTTATCGCCTTGACAACCGATAATATTGCTTTACTACCAGCCAAGCATCCCTAGCCCGATAGAGATGTTGTCATATCTTGAATTTGCACTTTTTGTATTTTTTGTTTTTATTTTTCTTTTAATTTTCTTCTCTTTTTTGCCTCTTTGGCTTTAGTATGCACGAATGAATATGATGTCATTCCTCTAGGTTGGTTTCCAAGGTGGTAGAAGAACAAACTTTGATTTTTCACCTAGTGTACTGAAGAATGATATCTCATCAAACATTAATATAGTTATTTAAGTGTAAAGAGTGTAAAATCCAGCTAGATATCACTAATTTACAAAAAATGACAGATATTAATGCTAAATGGCATGAAAAAAGTGCTAGTACATCAAGATATCAAAAATAATCTTTCGTTTTAAACCAAAAATAAATGCATTTACCTTTTCTTGATGCCCAAGGTGTACGGATCTCTTCTAATTGCGCTATTAGAAGCCAAAGCTAGGCTCAAAGATCCAAAAATAGACAAATGGTAGTTCTTAGAAAACTATCACAATATCTTTTTCAATTTGATATGACATTCTCCCGGTAGTGTAGTAAATTCCTTATGCATGTAAGGGTGGTTGCTTTCTCTATAAAAAGGGAAACACTTTCAAAAGGTGACATAAGGCATTTAGAAAAGGTAGAGTCATAGGTGTAGGATTTAGAATTGTAGCTCAGGGACATGGATACACCTATAAGATTGACTAACCCACTGCCTTAGGAACCTTTCCTGGGGTACATAGATAACAATAGGTTGACCACATTGATACAAACCGATGATCACTTGGTCTTTACTTCCCTTAAATGGGTGCTTGGTGGGGATTTTCTGCATAGTGAGGACCGTTATAGACTCAACACAGACATTGTGTCTAGGCTTGTGGGCTCTCTGGTTGAACTAGGGGAACCTAGGGTAGTGATAAAATTTCTCGCGATAGGCATGCTTGGCAGAGTTCACTAGGGGGGCCTTGAAGACGTGCTAGTTGTGTCTTGCTGCGGCATTAGGTTGCCACTAGCAACCAACCTAAAGATTTTCCTCAAAACTGGGGTGAAGGTACCTTGGGTTCCTTTCATTCTAAACCTCTTCTTTAGGCCTCTGGACATGCATCACTATTATGCACAACATGGGGTTGATTTCTTGAAGACATACCTAGACCCAGATGTGGAAATGGACGAGGAGTGGATTGAGTAATTCTTCTTGAGGGTTCTATTTGAGTAAGCCTTGGATTTCACTACTGAGTCAAGTAACAAAGAATCTTTCGGCTCCGAAGAAGGCTCAAAGGAAGGTGGGGATGAGTCAAACAAGGATGGACTAATTCTGGAGACACGTGACTCATGGTGCTGAAAAATATTTTATTTTTTGAAATAAAATGAAACTCATTATGATATAAAGCAATGTAAATCATGAAAAAGGAAATCTCATTTTTTACAAATTTTGATCTGTAAATAGATATCAGAGATAAATGAAAAAAATATAACTTTTTCTCACTTTATCTCAGTGCATCTATTTGATTTTCCATCATTTACCATTCTAACATGTATGTTACTTTAGAGCTTAAAGAATGGACATTAATGTTTATCTTCAAAGTAGCAACATATCATAACAAGGGAGCTCACTATCGCACACAAAAATGATAATAGGTCAAAATTTACCTTTTCAAAGGTGCGTGCGAAAGTGGGGAACACCTAATGCATTGGCACACTTGCTCTTAACAAATGAAAGGGGTTAATGTAGCAAAATAAAATCACCATATAATTAAAAGGATGCTTGTTATGTAATGATGATAATCATGAGAAGTATATTGTAGACTAACACTAACAACTATATAGTGGACACTGACAACGGGTCACCCTATGCAGTAGCACTTATTGAAAGGGAAACTAACCTAAACTAACTATTTACACTAACTAGAAACTAAAATGTAATACAAGAACTCATTTAAAAGAATGGAGAAGTAGCTTGGGCATTGCTTGTATTGAGTTGCAACATGAGATGCGTTTGTGCATTCCTTGGCCTTGGCAACTAGTGGTTCTTCCATCTATGGCGCAGGGGAAAGCTCTATCTAGATGATTGGAGTGTGTTCATCAAGCATTGCGTTAAACACTTCAAGCTTGTCCCGAAAAAGAATGTCCTCATTCTCCACTTCTCTTTTCCCACAAAGGGCCTCAGGAGAAATTTCTCAAGGTGTCACTTCTTTTGAAGGGGTCTCTAAGATCTCTGAAACTTGCGCAGCAGAAACCTTGTCATCCTCAAAAAAATAGGGGAGCTCAAAAAAGAGAGAACTTGTATCATCAGCCTTCGAATGTGGCAAGGGAAGAATTTATTTATCATGAAGCGGGCTCATTTGTGTCAACTGTGGGTCATGTTGACTTTGTTCATTCTTTTTCTTTGAGCGCCAAACAATTGGCCCACCCTCAAACAAGAAAATTGTATATGGCATCAGGGACTGGAAGGAGAACTCTGAAAAATCACTCCAATCAGAGTCATCTCTTGTCGAACATGAATTTTATGCATTATATGCATGTGTGAACTGGTCCTCCAGGACCAAATCTGTTGCCAAATATGGCTCCTCAAGCGATGCATCTAGTGCACTCAGAGAATACCAGAGGGCATTCTGTTATTTTTCAAACTCAATGATTTGCAACTCGTGCTGGAGGTTGAGAAATATCTTTCGTGAGATGGGGACGGGATTCCCCTAAAAAGGTTAAGGAAAAACCCATCAGTGAAACTATAGTAACTCAGGTCCATGCCTAACTGAACCCCAACCCTTGCTTTCTGTGTGCACCTGCTTGCTTCATTCAAGCTAGAAAATCCAAAGCATGCACTAACCTTAGCAATTGCATTCAACTCTATCCCACTAAGCAAAAATATTGTTGATCCCTAAGAGGCTCACACCTTCATAAGGGCAATCGGGAAGCCTCACAGGAGTGGAACGAGGTGCGCCCTGTGAAACAACCTCCATGATTTTAGAAGTCAACTATTCATAAGTGGCATTTGGGGGAAAGGAAGGGAACAACCTTTAACCTACAACCTAATCTAAGGGGAGATGAAACACCAGATCAAACCTTTGTTGGATGGGCTGAGAATTTGTCAAATGGTATCTACAGGGGTTCAACCATTTCTGGTCAGAGGTTCATGCCTTCATTTACGACACAGTGCACCACAGACCCCTTTGTTGGTCGCGAGTACGAGAAGCCAAAGTTGTTGGACATAGGGAAAGCGTGTTCATATCCCAACCATGGGAAGCACCTGCAAGGGTCTGAATTAAGACACAAAACTCCTAAAAGAGTGCAAGCCTTTCCACCCATGGACACAACATACGACACTATCTCCTAGTAGACAAAAATAGTTTGAATAAGGGTCGAAAGAAAAGACCTCGCTTCTTAAAACTAGCCTTCTTAAGGAGCAAGTCGAAGACACAAATAAATTAGACTAGGCTCATAAAGATTCAACATAGGACGCATTGATTAACAAAAAGGGAAAGGAAACAAAAGCGTAGTCCTCGTGATTTATTAAGAGAAAACATGCCAAGGCAAAAAAGAGTATGCCCCAAAACACAAATGTTACAGTATACACCCCAAGTTGACAAGCCATAGGGTCTTGTTCTCATAAAATAAAACCTCTACAAATAATACAAAGTATTTTTCCACCTATTGAATAGAAGCTCAATATTTCCAACCTCTTTTCTTTTACAAGTCCCTGGGGTTTTATTGAACAACCCTTGGTCGACATGATCAAAGAATGATTACAATTAGTTACAATCGATCGACATGTCAAAGAATCGGCATGGATCTCTCGATTTTCTATGTTGCAAGCAAATATGTCCTTCTGGTTGGTTAATCGCAACATGTTCGCCAGTTGCGCTCAAAAAAGAATAAATCATGGTGGCTCAATCAAAGAATGACCATGATTGCACGAACCAATTGAAAGGAGTTCTTGAGAGAACTGTTGAAAATGTCATTGGTTGTGGGAATCCTTATGTGGGAGAATATTCCTTGGAAATGCATTGGCGGGGCCCCTTCGAGTGTGGGTAAGGCAACAAAGAATTGCAATGTGTCGGCCATTATCAAAACAGTGGTCATGTAAACCATGCAATGAATGAAAAATGTGTAAATATGATCCAACTAGGTCGCCAAAAAGGTACATCAACCTCTGATTGGGCACTAAATATGCCAAAAAATTATGCAAGAAGGTACATTTCACCCAAAGATATATCATGAGACACCAAAAAGATCATAGAATATGCCATAAAATACTAGAATATGCCAAGTCAACTATAGAAAATTTTCCCAAGGGAGCCATTTTTTTCTCATGCATTGATCTAGATTGTATGGTAAGACCAAGTACAAATCCATTCAACTGTCATTATGATGCCTAAATCTGAACTAGCGCCTTAACAATGTCTCATGTTTTGATGATTTGATTAGCGGTCTTAGGGTTTTCATGCCTCCTAAGTGCAACGGCGGGTAAGATTCACCCTGAAATGCCCAACAATTTGATCTACCCCTAAATTTTGGCAACTGAAACTGTAACTTCAAACCCCTTGCAAATTTTTCAAATGATAAGAAAATTTGATGAAACAATAGTCAATTCTAAATTTCTTAATCACCCTAGATCCAACCATGAGATCAATGAAACCTCAAAATGCACCCAACAAGATCTTCAAGCCATATGATCATTCTCTAATCTAGGAAGATGTTTGCAACCTTCAAGAGCTCCAAAACCATGAAGGAGTAGATAGGTGATTCCTCAACACCCCCAAGATCCCTGCTAGAACAAGATAACTTTCATGAGAGAATGACACAGTAACTTGCATAACAATGGATAGGTTGATAATGGTTAAATATGATTACAAATGCACAATCCTAGTGTATGATTACAAATGCAAGGTGATGAGGTAGGATGACAACTACACTTGCTACAAACATCAAATACATGGTGCAAATATTAAATGAATATTTGTTTAAAACTAAATAATGAGACAATGCCCCATTATAAGAGGACTTCTGGAATGCCACCTAGAATATAAGGATAACTAACTTGGGATAATGCAACCTAACTCAAATGCAAGATAGCACCTAAGTAAACTTAACATGTTAAAAGGTTCCACCAATAACTAGCTGGGTAATAACCTCATTCATACTGACAAATTCTACTAGCCCATGATAGTCATTGATCCTTCTTGGAAGGCAAGCAGTTATAGATTTTGTCCCTAAGAGGATCACAAAGTTTCCTTGCTTTCAAGCCAGTTGAAAGAGCCGACCCAAGATATTTTTACAATGTAACAATCCTTTGTTGAAGCTGAGAGAATGCACGATTTCTTGTTCTTTCCATAGATTAGTGAAAACGATTTTTATTTTATTTTTATTTTTTACTAACTTCTTGAACTGAGGCCATCGTGACAATATCCAAAATACCCTTCAGTTGTAGAGCTTCTCTTCTTGATGCTGCTCCGAATAGCATTTTGTTGTCAGCAAACTGCTAATGTGTAATAACAGACAAATTGCTACTAACTTTGATTCCTTCCACTCTGCAAACTAGTGCAGCCTTCGAAATTGATTTTCCCATAATGATAAAAAGAAAATAGGGGTGAATCACCTCGAAATAGACCTCTCGAAGCTTCAAAGAAACCTTCCAGGGAACCATTTAATAGTACTGAAAATCTGCAGCTAGAGATGTAATTGAAAATCCAATTGACCCACAACCTTTTTTTTTTTCTTTTTGAAAATTGACCCATAACTTATTGAAACCCGAAGGCCTCCATCACCTTGTGGAGAATGGAGAAAATGCTAATCAACGCGATTGTAAGTTTTTCTTACATCTAATTTAAACAACATACTTTGCTGCTTGGTTTTTTGGATGGAGTGAATTGCTTCCTGTGCAGTAATGACACCATCAATGATAGACCTACCCAACACAAACATTTACTAAAATTAGAATGAATTACTTTATGATGGATATGGAATCAAATGATTTGATCTACAACACGTTTCATCATTTATTTTTGATGCAGTCGGAATAGAACATGATGATGTTAATGCAGCCATGCAAAACACTACGGTTTTGTCTATTAATGAGAGAGATGATGTACCGTAAACTCTGTTTTTTATCCTAATAACTAACAAGGAGGGAAATAATGGAAACTTATCAATTAAAGAAAGATTAGTTAAAAGGATGATTAATCAGTGTGTAAAGAAGCTGAAACCTTAAATGGATAATGAAAAACAGGTGAATAATAAGTAGTACACACCAGAAAAATCTGATGTAATAATTGCCTTGAAACATGATGTATGGAGCCTCAAGATGATTCTTTGGTCATGCATGTGGTTACTATGGATGAGGTTGTGCATGAAGGAAAGGAGAGCACAGCAGACATGGATCCTAGTTCAGATTCATCCGAAGATGAATCCAAGTCTAATACCTCAATCATTGATGATTCTAGTGAAGCAGTTGTTGATGATGAATTCACTATGTACTTTCAGATGATGGACATGGTGAAAACAAAAATGATGGTCTTCAAATCAGATTTTGATCCCTTATTTTGTTTCATTGATGATAACTCAGGTGGCTTTGGGTTCAACTTCCAAACTAAGCCTATGGGAAAAGATTCTTATGATAATTTCAGTATTAGCAGGTTGGAGACTGATTATATAGAGGGGCAACCACCCATACGGAGCATAGTGAACAGATATTCTCCAAACAAGGTAATCAGCTCTTTAACAGGTGTGATCCAGTGCGTTGGCACCTAAGTGTGATGGGAATCCTAAATGGGATGAATTTCCTTTTGATTATAATGATGACAATGAGGAAGATGAAGATGGTCATGCATAAAGGATGGCAATGAGGATGCTGAAGAGAGTCATGCATAAAGGATGGCAATGAGGAAGCTGAAGATGGTCTTGAAAATAAAACTCTGCTTACTTGTCTTGGTGTCTGATTTTTATGCAAGAATATCATATATGTTTCAAATTGGTGGTCGACTCTTGCAAAAGTGATCATTGATAGCTTGGCATGGGTTTTCATCAGCTAGTCGTGCATCTAAGGAGGTATTGAGGAATATGAACAGTATCAAACAATCTTATATTGGGTCAGATGAAAGCACAGCTAGCTGGTTGACATGACAATATTCTTAAGGAGTGAGGAGCAGGAGTGACGTGGGATCTTGCTGGCCAAACTACCGAGGCGTGGGGCTCTTATATATCAGTTCTAGCTTCAATAAGAGACAGCTCAGTTCCTATTTCCTTCATTTTGGGGTACGCAGTAATTAGGAGTACTTTGGGAGTATTAAATGTTCAATTGTGGCCCTTGTCTGTCAGCTGAATGTAAGTTGATTCATTCTTGCGTAACTGTGAGTTGACTTCATATGTACTGCTGTCTTTTCTGGGCAACTCGACCAGTAATAGAATAATCTAATAATACTGAAATATGGAACAAAAGTCTGTGTATTGTATTGATGTTACTATTTCATTGGGGACTATGTTACTGTCAGCATTCCTTGTTCTATCTCTGCACTTTTAATAGTTTATCCATGAAGGCATAATAGCAGATTACTCTATAGTGCTGTTGTATTTCAGTTATTTCTTTATCAGCAGTGATCTGTTAAGTTTTCTTTATAATTGTCAGTATCACTATGCACGCATAACACCAAAAGGGACATGCTAGTCTGAAAAACATGTTCTGCAAAAAAGGAAACTTTCCAGTTCAGAGAATGCTGACTATTTGAAAGAATTACTCTGAGAGCAAAAGTGAAAAATTTAAGCAAGAAGTCAGAGGGAATCTTACAGATACCAGAATTACATTTTCTAATGCAGGAAAAAAAAGTTCAAATTACTGATTGTTTGTTATATCAAATTGTAATACACCAATTAATATTTAGGACGGAAGGAAAAATGAAGTGTAAGAAACCAATTTATTTATCTGTTACATCCCATAACCATCCCAGAAAAATATTTCCAATAAATCAAACAGAAAACATCAGTTTGGTCTGAACACCATCAGCCAAACTCGTGGAGGTCATAAATTAATGAAATTGCATGGGAAATGTTTGATATAAATCAGGTTGACCTCCTCCCCCTGTACACATTACAACATTGTGATTGGACTATAGAATGTAACAAATGACTGCCACTGGGGGTACACTTGCTGCAAGCTGCCAACCACGTCTATCTTGCAGAAAATCAATAATTGACTGCTCTAGAGTACTAAAGATGTATTTACAATTCAAAGCCAGATAAATTTTCAGGTTAAACCAGCATTAAATCAATAATGATCTGTATCGCTTGTAAACTCAAGATTTCAAATGACTTGTATTCCATGGTGCACTCTGGGGATTTACAGCTAGAGCACATCCTGCAACAGGGTTAACCATATGATTAGCTACAGTTGCAGAGGCGCCCAAGTGAACTTGTTCATTTCCATGTACCACTGGCGGGCCAATTGCTTGACGACCATTACTTGGAGTGTTTATGTGAGCATGGTTTGCACTCCATGGAGTAGCCTGCAAATTTGTAGCTAGCGCACTTCCAGAAACTGGGGTAGTTATATGAGTAGCCACAGCTGCTGAGGTGCCCGTGTGTGATTGTTCATTTCCATGTAAGCTTGATTGTCCAACTGTCTGTCGACCAGTGCTTGGGGTGTTCATGTGAGCATGGCTTGCTGGCTCACTCGCTCCATTACTGTTCATTGCTGAGTATGTTCTCTTCTTGCTAGATCCACTTTCCTCATGTGTAGAAGCATGAACAATTCCAGAGGAAGATGATGGTAGCTCTTGACCACTTAATCGATAATAAACAGATTGAACTGTATCATTTATTTCTTTACCTAACCCATCCTCTGCTAATATCAATTCCCATACTGATTTTGAAGCCTTGTTGAGTACCTTTGTTCTGCATTGCTATACAATGGTTAGTATACTTTCATACCTACATTTAATTAAACTTTCCAATTTCCTATGCAACGTAAAACTTTACGACATTATATACTTCTCCAAACATTGATTCCCTTATAGTCCTGCATTCTAAATAGTGAGTAAAAAACCAATACAGTATAAGAGAGAATAACTTAAACTGGAAGCAAGACAATGAATGGTAACTACCCCTGGATTCTAAGTAGAATCCAATCATGTAAAAGATTATATGATAAATGCAATACTAATGATTCATGGCAAATGCCTACAAACTAATAAACCCAAATATCTGAAAGCATGAAAAGCATGATGACATCTAATCTAAACATACTCGAGCTCCTTGCGCAAGCCATCAAACAGGTCTCTCTTCGACTTATTCTCGGCCCCAGGAGTATTAAGCACTTTGCTCTTCTCTACCATAGATATTGTTTCTTTTTTTAACTCTTCCTGCATTTGAAAATTAAGTACGTCACTACAATGCATTCAAATTGAAAAAGCAAAGAAATTATGTGCTCTACATGTCAGATTACAGACCACTTTCCCCTTCCAACCACAACAATGCTGGAAATGATATCAAAGATTCTAAACATAAAAAATCAAGGCATTAACTTACACCATAAGTTCACATGAATAGTTCTAAAATTCTCCGATGGAATAAATGCCACGCTCTAAATGTCAGATTACAGAACACTCCCCCATCCCACCCCATCAATGCTGGAAATAATACCCAAAGATACCAGTGACTAAACATATAAAAACAAGAAGGCATTAACTTGAACAATAGATCCAAATAATATAAAATGAATTATCCTAAGCTCTACCATTCTCTGATGAAATAAATGCAGAAAATGTTAAGCTTCATTACTGCATTAACTATTGAGAAAATAAAATTTCTGAATTCTGAGAGGTAAACTTCGGAGTCTCATATTTTCTAGTACGTGACCCACAACATTGTTTGCATTCCATTCATAACACATTTTCAAGTGTCAAAGCTATTTAAGGTTTAATGCATATTTCTAATCATTAAATGAAAGTAATTGAAATGATCATTTTAACATTTTTTTCAGAGAATACGTTCATTTGTACACACCATACTCTGATCATCATCAAACTGTAAAGCTTGTGTTTAGATCAACACATGCTTCCATAAATCAGAACAGAGGACTATGTCAAGTATTAGGGATTTATTTTTTAAGGCTAGCACTTTGATATTAACCATTTATCAGAATAGTAAAAGGCATGATCAATGTTTTACCTTTCGAGTACTTTTGATGGCTTAACATTTAAGGTTGCTCATATAGACAACATCTTCAATATCAAACTTAGCTGGGAAGTCAAAACATAAGGCATTAGGGCCGCCTTCTTAGAGAATACCCTCAGTCAGGGCAATATCTAATAAGCTTTTAACTTGTGTTATTGTTTCTTGTAAAAGCTATGCTTATACAAGTGAAGCCAAATATCATCAGTCATTAGGCCCAACTTCTTGGACAAGACCTTAAGAGCAATATCTATAGGACTTTTAACCATTGTAGGCTGCTCCTAACTCACTTCCAATGATTGAACACCCATTTACCATGGTAGGTACTGTTAGGACTCAGGAGCATTCACAGCAGGGTGCCCCGAATGCCTATCCTTCCTAAAGCCCAAAAGCAGTCCACTTTGACCCCCTTTGTCCTCCCCGGTCACAACCATGAGGTGGCATGCTTAGAAGATGACCTCATCACCATTCTCCCAACTGTAACTACCTCATTTTCTTTGCCATGGTTGATTACAGCAGTCAGAAAATATAAATATACATAACATCATATACATATTTTGTATATTAAGTTATTGAACCAGCAATATACCTATTATTGCTAGATCAGATAATTATAAAATGCTTATTACTTCGGAGGTATGCAGTTGTGCCAGAATTATCTTATTAATGCAGATGAAATGGGTGGTATATGTCTTGTCCTCTTATGATAAGATTTCCTTCCTTTTCCTGATTCGGTGATGTCCCTTGGAGGTGTGATTGTCCATTATATATATGTTTGGCCTGAAAGGAAGGATTGTGTTTGAGGAGACGTGCCTCCTTAGATGACATCTCTCCATAACTAAATAAATTAATTAAATCCACCTCTTCATGATTGATTTCGACTAACTGCTGCCTTCTATTAATTTGATATTATTATGGTTTGTTAACTAATCGTATGATTAGCATGGTTGTTGGTTCCTTTTGTGTCTTCATTGGCTCCCTTCAATTATGCTGACGGCTACCACTGTTGTCAAATTGTCAACAACGTTATTGATACTAGATAGATGCCATCTGATCACTATGCAACCCTTTGCCTTTTCACTGAAAAAATCGGACATGGCTGAGTTGGATGCTTGCAACTCAGGTCTCTGACAGGAGTTATGACAACTGTTACAATGAAGGAAGCATCAATTCCAAAAAGATTTGGGAGTTTTGTGATTTCAGAAAAGTTTGGTTTCTCTCAAAAAAAACTTAAAATATGGATCATACTATATACCAAAAGAAAAATATTGAAACATGGGAGCTTATTTCAATCAATCATAAAAAAAATTAAAATACGTGCACAATCTTTAAGGTTTACTAGATTTTTTTTGTTTCTACACTACTATTTCCTTTTTAAATTTTTCTTTTTTTATTTTTTACATAAAAAAAATTTTAGAATTGTCAAATTGAATTAGACCAATTTAAAAGTATATATTTTGAAATCAATATAAGTTTAAGCAATTTTACTGAAACCAAAGAGGTTTAGCAGAACCTGGTAACCATGATTATCTTTTTAGAAACATAGCGGTAACTAAATCGCTTAAGTTTGTCATCCATTTTCTGCCTATTTAGCCATGCACATACACATTTAAGGAAGGTTTAAGTAGCAATGAAACAGCACTAATGATTTTTATCTTATGTCAGCTATTAGAAATTTATACAGTCAGTTTAGTTGTTAAGTGAAGAATTTTATATTTTGATGCTTGACAGAGATCTAAGCATCGTCATGGAAGTTGAAAAAGGAACCAAAGTGGGACATTAATAATTATTACCGATTACACTATCTGGTCTTTTAAAGCTAAGTTTGGATGGAGTATTCAGGGGCAACCCAACCCTTTGGGTGCTGGTTGTATGAAGATAATGCATGCTCATTATAAGGGCTGCATCCAGGAGGTTGTTGAATAAGAAATAATGAAGCTCACGCTCAAGCAGTGGTTCTGGGCTTGCAAGTGGCTTTCCAGTGGGATTCCCAAGCTTTAAATTGAGAGCAACTCTATGGTTATTTTTAGTGCCATCTTCAATTGCAGTTCGCCAAATTGGAAACTGAAAAACATTCTGTGGTTAGCTTGGCCCCTGTTGAATTCTCTTGAATACTTTAATACATTGGGCATTGCTTCCAGGAGGCAATAGTAAAGCAGATTCCCTGGAAAATTTTAGAATAGAAACAAATGTTGATTTATCAAGGATGACTTTGAACTTTTGAAGAGGTGGGATGGCCTAGCAGACAAGTAGGATTGGAATCCTATCCTACAATAATTTTTCCCACATGTAATGTCCCCTTATGGGATTGCTCTAAATTGTGCCCTAAATTCACAAATGCAAATTAAGCAAATAGCAAAATATAGTTAGATATAAAACCTTCACCTAGGAATAAGATGAGATAAGCCTGTCTTGGAACCTGCAACCACATTAGATAATAATAATATAAGCATAATGCATGCAATACATCCATTTTTAGGGTTAAGAGAGAAATACAACTATAGCACATAATTCTCATGGGTTCAATCCATAATGAGGGTTGAGATAGGAAAGACATGAGGTGCCCTAATTATCCCCGGCCCTACGCCCAAGAGCGGAAACTCTGACCCCCTTGGCCTCATGTGGTTGTAACCATGCTCATGAGGTGGCGTACCTAGCAGAGCCTGTACACTATACCCCTCCATCATGCTATCCTTCAGTCCACTTATGATTGAGGATCCCTTTCTTAGTTACCTCAATAACTAACCCATATAGACTCGGAGGGAAGATGCAATAGGGTGCCCTTAAATCGACCCAAGGCCCAAGAACAGAATCTGTCCCCCTTGACCTCAATCAGTCCTTATCTGATCACATGAAGTGGTGTATGTAGTGAGGCCTCACCATTCCCCCTCCTTGTCTTTCCTTGCCTTCTCTAATATGGTTCATTATTGTAGGTGTATGATATTGTCAATTGTATAGACATAAATATAAAATTTGCTTGCATATGATTACTATAGTCTATAAGCATATAGATATGTTAGAATACTGCTGTTCGATGATTATCTTCTTCCTGTTTGGTGTGCTATTATCTATTTCCACACTTACGCAGAATGAATACATCAGCGATTGGAGTTTCTGCATATACAGATCGAATTCATAGACATTTAGATTTCATACCACTTAATAGATGTAATAACACAGTTACCAGTATATCTGAAGTTCTGATTCGATGTATTTCTCAGATCGATATCTCTCTACCCTTGGGATGATACGCCTCACTGTAGATGCAGGGTCGCATCCTTTCCCCAACGGGCACCTTTTTGGAAAGAGTCGCTACTCTTCATTGGCTTCACTAATTGCTTTATTTGTTCATTGAATCCTGTTCAATGGTTTGAGGGGAATTGCTGTGAGTAAGATTCATCAGTTCCTTTGAATGGATCAGTTAATTTGCTTCCATAATTCCATCATCGCTGCCTCTTATTAATTGATGTTTCTGTTTATGGTTTATCTCTGCTTATATCTGATTTAAATAGGAGTTGTATCCCCTGGCTTATCACTCTGCTGCAATCTCCTTGATTCGCTGGGTTGTAATATCATCTATGGGAAAACCGTGAAGTCTTAGGTTAAGACAATTTTCCCAGCAGTGTCCTTGTTCGCTCATGGAGGGGCATAATAACTTCTAATCCTTTCTCATTCTATTTCTTCTCTTTTCATCTAAGTCTATTCATCATCCTCCCTGAGATTCTTATAATCCATTCAGATGGAGCATGGGAATAAAAGGATTAATGGAAGAAGGAAGAAATGGGAAGATAATGAGGAAGTGACTCTTTCATAGGGTAAAAATGATGAAGGGTTGTAACTCTTTCAAAGGGTGGTAATTGTAAAAGGTTGCAACTCTTTAGAAGGGTAGAAATTAAGAAGGATTGTACTCTTTCAAAGAATCGTAATTGTGAAAGGTTGTGACGCTTGCAAAGGGCAGACATAATGAAGAGGTGTGACTCACCCTCACATTGGAAGATATAGAAGGGAGAACATTTCATTTGAGGAGGATATCCAAAAGAAATCAATTTGGAATATAATTTATACCTCTGAAAGGGCAGCAATGGAGGGTGATGACTAGAGTCTTATGAAAGGTGGTGACCCTTTCACGAATGAAGTGTAAAAGAGATCATTCCAATCATTCAAGGATCACTTATCAATCATTACTCATGAATCCACAAAAGCAATCATCACTTATCATATCAAGCAAACAATCTATCAGCAAACCACTATGTCAAATCAGCATTCATTCAATCATCATTCGCTGATATATCAAACCAGGATTCATTACATCATTGAACTCATCAATCGTCTAATCAACAATCACTTAATTATCACTCATCAATACCTCAAATCATACAATCAAAGGAATTCATTCAATCAATCACTCAACAAATATCGATCATTCAACAACAATTGAATGCCAGAGTCAAATTTAAATAGAACTCGGAAAATGTACAACGATCTAAAATGTTAAGGAAAGTAATTGATATGCAATATCATTGTATTTACTATTTATTTATAAATCTGTTAAGAAGATACAGCAGTACTGATCTTCCCTCGTCAAGTACCCCACCCCATGTGGGTTTTCTTGTGGGCCAAGGGGCCAAATGACTTGGATTCCGTACCCTTGAGCTTGATTGAGGAAGATAGTATCCAAGCATCCTAACAAGAATCATAAGCTTAGTAATTATTTATTTGATTTCCATCAAGCAATCATATCTGGAATCAATGTGAAATGTGTGATAGGGAGATGTGGCAATATTGGTTCCCGCATTAAGTAGACAGACCCAAGTTGGTTTGCTTGTGGGAAAAGGAGCCGAACAACTCAAAGGTTCATTCCACGCCTTTGGGCTTAATTAAGGAGGACAGTCTCCTAGCACATTGTCATGCTTTCCCATCAAATTCCTAATATGGTTGGCTGTTGGAAAAAGCTATGGTATGGATCCAAATGTGTTTAGGATGTTTTGGTTTCAATAGGGATTATTCCTGATCATAATGTTTGATAGTGATTTATTACAATTTTATCTAAGTTTAATATGATTTATTTATATAATACTCTTTGTAAATAAGTAGTGTAACACCGGCGCGGAGGGACGTCGAGACGGGGGGACACTGGGACAAGTTTCTAGGATGGGGAAAAAAGGGCCTCAATTTGGGGACGGCAGGGGGGGACGGGGAAGGGGAGGGGTGCTGCATACTATACATATAGAACTTGAAATGCTAGTTAAAAAATGATGTTTAAAAATAACATACCAAATTGATTCTTGAAATACTTGAACATAGCAAAATTCAAAATTGCAACACGAACTAGAACCATTGAACATTCAACATAGTAACATACCCAATACTATAATAACATTCAAAACTCAAAATTCAAATAGAAATTCAAATTATCAGCAAATAGGATTTTCATTTATATTAGTTCTATCAAAGATTCAAATATCATAAAGATGATTACAATGAGTAGCATGATATGAATCATGATCGATATCAAAACGAGTACAAAAATGTGAAAGCCAAATGTGAGATACAAATGAAGTTTATGGGGCTTATGAAGGCTTAGAGGGCCCTATATGGGACCCACAATATTTTAGGGTTCAAATAAAACCAATTAGACAAGAAAAAAATTTTAAAAATAAAAAAAAGCAACTTTATTGGGCCCAGCCATCGGCCGCCGACGGGGGATGCCCAGACGTCCCTGGGATGGTCAAGGGATGCCTGGGAGTCCCTTGGATGTCCCGGGACATTTGGGAGTTCCCAAGCACCCAAGAGGTGCGGTGGCGGGTGTGGCAACGCTTGGGCGATGGTGGGGGTACTTAAGTACTCCAAGTACCCGTCCCGGGGACGTCCCCGCACCAAGTACTCCTAGGTTTTGGGCCAGGTACGCATCCCCGAGTTTCACTGTAAATAAGTTTTATTGTTGGAATTGTTATTTTGGTCAAAAATCAGGTCTATCCCAGAAAGGGACATTACAGTCACCTGGTGCTAAAGTGTTAAGTGAACCAATCAAGCTCATGAGAAGCAAGTTCTTGACTCAATAACAATGAGAAAATGGGCCATTTGTTATGACCCACCTCTATAAGACAGAAGTAAACTATATTAAACAAACCATATCTAATAGATAAATATTCAGCAACTTACTAGAGCAGGGCTAACCCAAATAAACAATGAATAAGGAGGGCTGACTGATTCATTAGTAGCAATTTTTCATGGGAAGTCAACAGGAGTAAACCATTAAGATACTTCCCTTCAAAACTGTTAATCATACGTGGTGAATGGATTGAACTGTGATGGGGCTGAGGATAACAGCAATCAGGATAAACAATGCAGCGATTGAATTAAGAACTTAGTTATAAAGATCAGCAATCCCTGAAGAGGCATATCGCGAACTAATTGTGATAACCAATGATCACTGATTATTGATGAGACACCAATGAAGAGTTCCAACACTCATTAAGGAACAACCATTCCAAAGACCCAGCACTCGAGCATAATGATAGGATATTAAACCACAACAGGCAAAACCAAGTAGGGGCATTGAAGAAGTACAATCATAAGCATTTAGAAGAGCTTTCAGATTGAGATATAAATATATTAGCCAGCAGCCTAGATATCTCTCTATATAGTGTGGTATGGGATATAACACATTACGTCTTGGCTGAGTCATTATTGAAAAATGTTATATTCCTACTGTTATATCTGTTTATATATAGTATACATTGTTGTTCTTGTTATAATTCTGCATATGCATAATAAAGTAGATGTGATGATTTCTTAAAGCTTCCTCCAATCTACCATTCAGTTATGGAGGGGAGATGTAGGTATACAAGGAAGGCAAGTAGCCTTATCATTCATTTGAGTTAAGTTAGGAGGCCAAATGATAAATGTACTTCTATGCCCTTAGTAGGCCAAATGACATGTACTTTCGTGCGCCTAAACTTGATGGATGGGCTCAAGGTGCCTTGTATGATCTCACGTGGGCTTCATAGCGTAGATGAGTAATTCGATAAAGCTCCAAAGATCCAACACATACTATATGACTATTATGATTTGTAACTTGATTATATGTCTAAATTACCAGTTCGAGTGCAGGGACAGATGCGGGTACACAAATCCGCTGGATGGATGCATGAAAAAAAAAATTTAGGGGTTTGGATGTGTTTGGGTAGGTGTATATATATACAAAAAAATAAGAGAAATATACAGAATTGTAAAACTAAATCATTTCAAAGTATGATACTTCATCATTGATCAATGCCAAATGTCAAAGATAAATATTAAATGCCAATTGCTAGTTGAAAAATATTCAAATAAGCTATATCAATGATATCAGATATGTCTATATTCACAATTCCAATGAAAATCATTACAATTATTGAATTACAAAATGTAGTTCATGAATCATGATTCAATGTTCATCAATCATCAAAAGGATTATCAAAGAAATCACCTATTGGATTTTCAATGGCTACAAGTTCAAGATCATTATCATCATTTGAACCCAAAGCAGTTCCAATTGCACTAGATGCACCATGTGGTATGTCATCATCATCATCCATAGTGGCTCTAGTAAGATCCTAAACGGTTGCATCCAAGTCAGTAGACTCAGGTGCTACATCCCAAAGCTTCGTTGCCCCCTGCTTGTGTTGGGTGTTCTTACGTGACAAAAGACACAAATTGGAATGAATAATTACCAAGTCTACACCTCTCTTTGCAGCCAACCAGTCACGCTTCACTAAGTGGATAAAGGAGTATACACCCCAATTTCGTTCAATGGCAGAAAAACTTGCAATCTAGAAAGAAAACCAACAAAATTAAATATTAAAAAATGCAAGATAAATTCAAGAATGTTAAGTGTTAAATTCTACAATACAAGTGGCAAAAAAAAAAAAAAACTTACTTATGAGAGGATATTGATTACAAGAAGTTGGAGGTACATATAATCTTGACCATGGACGTACCACCATGTAGTAGCATTCATTTTGAATTGGTCTTTGACAGCACCAGGGGTATGATTTCTTCCTGAGACAAACAAGCCAAATACTTGTTGCACATTTGTCTCCACTTCTAGATCTTTGAAGAGTCTACTAAATGCCCACTTGTACCCATTACCAACTTCAAAATCTCTATATGGTGGTACTCTCCTTGGGATAGAAAGTACAGAAATGCTATAGTACCTCAAAGATAGGGCATATGCAAGGAGGTGCAATAGCATGGTCATCTTGTTCCAATGATAAAGAACGATTGCTTCCACCCTTTTCTAAAAGGTTTCTTCAAGATCATTCTCTCTTTTGTATTACCATTTTCATTTTCTCCAACATCTCGTCCATGCTATCATAGACATCCCCCAAGCATGGTGCATCTGTATCAACAAACCGAAGCATAGACATGATAGGTTCGGTGAATTCTAATAATTATTCCACGAACCCGCAAATCGTCATCCAAGATCAATGACTTGAGCCCTCTCTGAATTTGATTGCTTCCATATACCCCATTGGTTGCTAATAACCATTTGACCCAATGCCTCTTGCACCTTCACAAGTCGTTTCAAAATAATTGTATGAGATGCAAACCCGGTTTCAGCAACCTACGAACATGTTTTCAATTAAGGCCAAAATAGGTTTTGAAGAGATCCAAAACCCTTTACAAAGCAATTACATAAGATATATCAATAAAGTGCACCAACACGAAACAAACAGACCAACACCTGGACAAGCAGAAAGCAAAAACATACTACAAAACCAGCCCACCCCCAGCAAAAAACCAGCAAGAAGTCGGCAAAACAACAAACTACAAAAAGGAGACAAACAAAATTAACCCAAATTTTTTAAGGTCTTGGCGACCTCCTCCTCAAGCTAACTCATCCTCTAAGCCACCGCCTTCAGCTCCATGATGTCCAAGGGCATGGGAGTGTTCTTCTTCATGCTGGCTCTGGTTCTTTTTCCCAAACCCACAGTCTCACCAGCAGTCGTCTCTTTCTCTTGATCAAGGTCAACAATGGCTCGTTAGCCACCAAGGCTTTCATGTTCTCAACAGAAGAAGAAACAATTTTATAGATTTGTTCCATGATCTTCCTAAGAGTGGAATCAGTTTTGGTGATCCTTTTGTACATATCTTCCAATTTCTTATCATATATTTCCCTAGTCTTCTCCTTAGCCTCCACATAGTTGTTAAGGCAATCCATCATCATCTTTTTTTCATCTTGAGTCCAAAGGGCACAAACCAAAGTGGCATTGTTAGTGTTACTAGGCCCCACAAGAGCAGGTACCCTTACACAGAGACAAACTTATTTCCCTTCAGCTGGATTTCCTCAAACTTGGAAGACAGGGCACGGTATTTCAAATGGAGGCTCTTAATTTCATGGAAGGCCCATTTCATCAGTCTGAAGGAATAGAAAGAACTACATTTAGCAGTTTGAAGAACGCCAAAGGCCAATTCCCTCTTATACTCAAAATCATCGAGACTCAATTCAACAGAGGCAGACTAGGCTTCTCCCTCAATTTGATGATTAGACTCTTCAAACCCAAAAGGAGAAATAGGAACATCGTGATCAATAGAACTATCATAATCAACTAAAACAGGGACTTTATCTTTCCCTTTATCTTCCTTACCCTTCTTGTTACCCTCAATACCCTTTACC
This sequence comes from Chamaecyparis obtusa, assembly GCA_027943335.1. Classification (NCBI taxonomy): domain Eukaryota; kingdom Viridiplantae; phylum Streptophyta; class Pinopsida; order Cupressales; family Cupressaceae; genus Chamaecyparis; species Chamaecyparis obtusa. Next base: position 23,878 of record BSBK01009308.1, on the reverse strand, counting down.
TCTTTTTTTTTCTTCTTTTTTTTTTGGGGGGGGGGGGGGGGGGGGGTCGATGAAACATAATCTTCTTTTGAGCTCTTTCCCTTATTGGTTCCCACATGCGTCTTTTGAGGCATGTTCTTATGCTTTTTAGCTGAGGGAGTAGGGGCAATATTTTCATCCTCCTTCGTATTCCACCCCTCATCTTCCACAACCTAAGAACATGTTAATAGTAAGTTAATAACACATTTAAAATATGTAAATAACAAAACTTTTATTCAATTATGTAAAACATGACATAAATGAAACTAAATAAATTAAATTTACCTTCAACAATTCCAATCTTGAGAAAGTTCTGAAAATTGCTTGTGACATACAATGATTCGTCACAAAAATTTGGATCTCCTTGACCTCTTGGTATATTTCTTTCACCCACTCTATTTGGGTGTCAATTGCTTGCATCACCAAATTCAAGGAGTGTACGGTGCACAATGTTCAAAAAAAGTGCTCATATCTTGCCTCAACCAAAGCACCTGCACCCCTGCAAAGTTTTGCATTGTTCGTAATTACTTGGACCACATTTCCATTAGCCACCATCTCTATGGAGTCAATGGGAATCCTAGAAACGAACTCTGCATCTTGACTTCCCCTTCACAATCAATTGCCTTCAAAAACATTGCCCCCTTAAGGAACGTTGCAATAACATTTATCAATGGACTCTTTTTGCAATCTTTCCATCCATCAGACACAATAGACACACCTGTTTCAATCCAAGAATCTCTAACTAGTTTCAATTGGGCCTCTACAGATTTCTTCTCTCTTTGCAATAAGGTAGTATGCACCTTTTCATACCCAGGAATTGTGAAACCATGAGGTGCACTATTTATTGTTGGCCCCATGTTCCACCAATATGATCTCACCAAATATAATAAGCACTTTGTTTTCCTTTTGCAACAAATTTGTCAGCATCTTTTTGTTCCTTTATAAATCTCACTATTTCTATAGGAGACAACCCCTTCTTATCTAGGCCCTCACACATGTTAAAACATTTACCATTAGGGCCCATAAAATGAAGTTTCACTCGATGATAAGAGCTATTATATTGTACATTACAAAAATTACACTTCCAAATAAATCCCCCCCCCCCTCCAGGAACTTGTGAAATTCTTGTGGTATGTATCCATAAAGGAGATCCTTTATCAAATTTGAATTTTTGACTTCCCTCCACACCCAATGAACTTTGACTACCACCCATTGTTGAAATCTATAAAAAAATGAAAAAAAAAACATAGTTGAAAAACTTCTTCACAAACTTGAAAAAATTCATCAAAACACTAAAGAATAGGGTTTAAATGCTTACCTTAGACACTTAAATCTCCTTTGTGGAAGCTATTTGGCACTCCACAATCAATCTCCTTTGAAAAGAATCACTTTCTTTCAAAATGCCAAAATGTTGAGAGCAAAATAAGAGGTAAAATGATATGCTTTTGTTTTGGAAGCCCTCATAAAGGGTCATTTTAGAGTTGAAAAGTGAAAAAAATTAAAAAAACACTTTTTTATGAAGTTTTTATTATGCTTTTTGCTTTCCTGCCCGCAGATGCGCCCGGGTGCAGGCTAGGTGCACGCCCAGATCTATCGGTGTGCCCAAATGCATGGGGTTGCACATTCTAGCGCACTCGTGGGGCTATGCGCACAACGTGCATCCGCACTTGGTGCGGGCTTGAAGAATGTGCATCCTGCATCTTAGTTATACGCTTATTCGTCTTTTGATAACTAATCTGATTGCAGGTTCTAAATCAAGAGACTAAGTTAAATTTCCATTTCCAAGCACAAACCAAAGCCTAGTTGGGAATTTTAGGGTAACTCAAGTAAAGTTTCAATAGGGGACAAACAAATGGTATTAAAGCATCCTTCCTGCCATCCTGTGAAAGATAGTTTATGCAAGACTAGCACCATGTCTAGTGTCTTTCAATACTAAGGAAATCTAGATATGGTGATCAAGGTCCCTTTCTTTTGTGTGTAACGGGTGCTTCAGTTTCAATATTAGGGTTAGCTAAGGTAATATAAAGGGGGTGGTCTTCTATCACAATATTTGTAGAGGGGGGTTACATTCCCTCTGCTCTTTTTTTAGTTTTATTGCCAATGGTTGTATTTTGTCTATGTGCTTCTCTCTCGTATGTTGCTTCATGCTCTACAATATATCTTATTATTGTTTCATTTGGTATATGTGCATCTTTTTTCCAGGGCATTTTGCGACTCCTCTTCCAGGGATTCCACACAAATGACCTACCACCCGATAATATAAACTATTCCTTTCTACATCACAACCCCGACATTTCCAACGGAATGCACCACCTTCTGGAAGGGATCCTTATAATATCAACATACTTCCACAAAGGAGAATCGGAATGGGGTTCTATTATTTGTTCAATATTGCCTACGGAGGAAGAGGTAGATGCCATTGTAATTCATTTTCCTATGGCAAGAAATTTTATACATATTCAATATAAAAACAAGAGAACGAAAAAAAATTTTAAAAAAGGTAGATCTTATGGACAATGAAAGAGAAATGAAGAAAATTAAAAATTTAAACAAAAACAAAATCAAATGGAAAAAGAACTTACCTTTTCCACTCATTGTAAGCTTGCAAAGGTGTAGGAATGAGGCACAAACACTTGATGAAGATCCACAAATCAATCTTCCAACTCCTTGCACAACCAAACTCTTGCTCAACCACCTAGTTGCTCCATCTCAAGAGAAAATAACCCATTTGCACACCACAAATGAAAGTTAGAAGACAACATAAGTCTTCATAATCCACTTTTAGGGTTGTGGATGTCAAAAATTAATTAAATTTGCAAAAAAAAAAAACAACTTGGCCGCTGACTTTGACCACCGGCCGGACCAGGTTCATTGGGTCCGAAATGGGCGTGATATAGTTCAAACCACACCCCTATGGGTTGGACCCTATCCAAACCCACAAACGGACTGAACCAAAACCACAGGCTCGTTCATACCGTGGCTGGTCCGAGGGCCCTTAGGGGCGAACTGGACATCCTAGATTTTGGTGAGAAATTTAGAAAGAAGTGTTAGGCTGTTAGCTAATTAAATAATTTGTTATTTAATTATATTAGATCCAAAATATAAATTAATTAAATAGTTTTTGACGGAAAATAATGAATTAATCAAATAATTAAAATTTATTTAATTATTATAGATAAAAAGAAAAAATATTAATTTTAGAATTATAAAATTAAGAAAGTTGCAGGCCTCCATAAGGGTGCCCATTGGAAAAACATCAATTCAACTGTAGCATAATGGGTTTCGACTAATTCATAGTAGGCATATTATAACACGTCAAACTTGTGGAATTAAGAGTGTCACATATATCCTCATAACCTGACATCACACAAACATTGTGTCCGAACAAACATAGAAAACAAGGAGAGCTCTGCCCAATTTATGGTAGTCATGTCAAAACATATCATACTTGAGGAATTAATAGAGTTACAAACCTCCTCATGGTGTGCCATAGAACCTAATTATAGCATTAAAACAACCCAAGTTTTGCCTTATTCATAGCAGCTATATCATAGGACTTTGTACATGTAGGATTAGCAGAGTATGGCAGCTACATGCCTCCTGATGCTATGGCATGGAACGAACATAGTGTCCAGAAGCTATAGTGGATTTGGCCTAACTCATATTGGGAATCACATCATTTCATCTTCATGTCAAGAAGAGAATTACAGCCCCCCAGGAGGTGTGCAGTCACAAAAACATTGTGTTCAACAATGTCATTAAAACAGAATGGTTTTGGCCTAGTTCACTGTGGACATACCAAAAGACCTTGAGTAACAAAGAGGAGTTACAGGCCTCATGGCAGTGTGCAATCGCAAAATATTGCATCCACAACCAACATTGAAAACAGCACAAGCTTCTCCTAGTTGATAGTGGGTATATCACTAATTTTTATATTAATGAAATTATGGAAGTTGTAGCCCTGGTGAGCACCAGAATATAAACAATGTATCTAGCGATAGCATTAAAACAAAGTGGGTTTGACCTCATTCATAGTGTATATCTAAAATTTTCATAAAACAGGAAACTCAGAAAATCAAACAGATATAACTTCTGATTGTGTATTTCAATGACTATATTTGATTCTCATACATTTGAAATTAGAATAGTTGTTTTAATTCTCATATATTTGATTCTCATACAATTTAAAATTTGAATATATTGTTTTGATTCTCATACAAAGGTGTAGAAGCAAACAAAATTAGAGAGAAACTTTATTTTTTTGTTTTTTAATGCCATGAAACATCCCCTGCCGTTTGGGGACTGCTAGTCATCCCCTGGACATCCCCTAGTCATTTCAGAGACAGCTAGCCATCCCCAAACAGCAGTGGATGTTTCCTGGCATTTCGGAGGGTTAAGCAGGTATGGAGAACAGCAGGGGGACATCCCCTCGCTGTCCCCCCATCCCCATAATGGCTAGGGGACGAGGATGCCAGGTTTTGGGGCAAAGGGATGCATCCCCATGTATCTTTGGAAATAACATTTAAACAAAAAATGAGTTTATACAAATGGGTTTGGCTTGAAATTGTGTGCAATCCAATACCGATTTCAGATTTGGATATTAAAACTAATCATTGGAAATCTCAAATACTAAAAGATTAAAACCAAAAAAACAATAGTACATACATTCGTCTTAAGTTGATTGATGATCTTTGCTCTGAAAGCATCGAAGGTGCCATCATTCATAAGAGATGAAAGAACATCTTGTGGTGTAACTGGAGACCCCATTATGACCGCCGCCTGATTTCAGCCTTCTCCTGCACAGAAAGAAAAAATAAAATTCACAATAAGGAATCATTTCAAACCGGAAAAAGGGGTTAAGTAAAAAAGAGGGACATATGCTAAAGAGACTATGGAGTACAAAAATATTACTCCTGGTACAATTTGATGACGCTTGTTTTTGTTTTGATTCTGGTCTCCGTGAGTTTGCAGTTATGATACTTCCAAAAATTAGTCAGAAAATATCTCCAGATGAGAGGGACATTCTTCGCAATTTGTGCTTTTATCTATGTAATGGGAAATAAACTTCAGTTTAGTGTTTAACTTACGCTAAATAAATAAGATCTGCAGAGCAGCCAACTTCCTGCCGAAGACTAGAAGAAAAGTTTAGTTTTGGTTCTGTTTGAATTGTGGTTAAATGTAACATCGTTATGGTTTTGCTTGAATTGTAGTAACACGAGACAATATTTTTGAATTGTAGTAAAAGGAGAAATTATTATTTTTTAGTAAAAGGAGAAATAATTTTTTTCAATTGTATAGGAGAATTTTTATTGTACATAATACACATGTCAAAATCACTTTTCAAATGAAAGATTGATATAGCATGACTATTCAACTTAATATTCTACAAAGAAATGCAATTTCCATCAAAATGCAGCAAATCAAGAGCCAATGTGTCCTCATAAAGGCTATCAAATGCAATATTCTTTACTGGAAATGCAGTTGTTTTCATGTCTCCTCCAAATATTTGAAAACTTATTAGAGAAAGAAGGCAATCAGAGTTTCCAACAAGAAAACTAGCAACCATGCAAAGAGCTATCAGTCCTAATTCAAATAAACATACTGCTGCTCTCAACAATTCCCTTCAACCAATCAGGATTGAAGATTAGCACCCTGTCTCACTGCACAACAGCCCTATTGATAGATGATACATCAAAATACCTATCATGCCTCTCCTCAAACTTCACTCCTTCAGAGGCTAGGTAATATTGCTTCGGCTTCCGGCTCCACATTCTCCATGCCAAGCTGTTTCCACTTCAAAGACTTGAAATTTTGTCTTCTTTAGCAAGCTTGGCTATGTTTCATTGGTCTCATAATTGAAATCAATGTCTTATGATTTGTTGAATGTTTCTATAGAATATAACCACAAAAAAAAGTGTATTTATTACTCTTTTTTCATATCCTACAGGAATGTTAATGTTTTAATAGCTGCGAGAGAAGTCATCATACCTGTGATAATCTGCCATCATGTTCGGGCCATGTTTTTATTATGGACACTCTGTCTCTTATCATTCACTGTGCTCAAAGTGCTTTGAGAAGGATCGTAAATAATGTGAGCTGGCATCGTATTTCATGGATCCGCATGTGTGATGACTGGCACCGTTTAAGAGAATCGTGGCTATGTAGAGGCATCTTTGTGATACTCCACTCTAATATAAATGATGTCATGCACGGAGTTGTGGAACAACTTGTCAAACTCCCATTGTCCAACACTAGGCACCATGTTTTGATCCAACTTTGAAACTACCCAACAAGCTGGCAAGATCACTGACTTTGATACCATTGTAATGTACCAAACACCAATTGCTACTAAAATGTACAAACTCTCGTGGTCGACTAGTGATGTTCATACAATAAGTATGACGCAGCACAACAACTTGTCTGACCTTCATACGGCACCTTGCCCCTCCACCATATGGCACCTTGACTATCCACACCCATATGGCAGCCACCTCCATAAGAAAAAGTCTCCCCTCCTTGTCGTACAACCTTAGTCTTGCTCTCCCGACAATATGAGCAATCACTGTGAGACTGGCATTGCATTTAATAGTCACTTTAGAATATTCGGCACTTATAATAGTCACCTATTAATCAGATATTCAAACTCTAGAATTGCGAAGGAGGTGCGATTTTGATTGAACAGCAGACCTTATGATATAGGCAATCTACTACGAAACAAAGGAATGAATATGGTTTGTGATGTCTCAATTCGATGCAGCCATTTGAAGATGTATCAATAACATTAACCAATCTATATTAAACATCGAACTCCAATATTGCAAACAAACTTCAGAACATATATCTTCTGAATAGATCATTATTCCAAAGGTATCATTTGGAAATGTCTAATATGATCCTTACAATTTTGTCTCTGAAAGAGACTTCACAAAATTGCACAAATAAGCAAACTAGGGTGGCTGCTAACCACCAAAACTACAAATGCTAGGCTAGGGAGGATCTTGCACCTCTAATATGGCACACTAGAAAAACTCAATCCCAACTAGAATTGTAGATACACAATAAAAAGATAACTCCACCACACTTCTGATGTGCCACTCTAATATAAATAATGCTATGCACAAAGTTGTGGAGCATCTCATCAAACTCCCACTGTCCGACAATAGGTGCCATGTTTCAATCCAATTTTGAAACTCCCCAACAAGCTAGAAAAATCACCAACTCCCATACCATTGTAATGTACCAAACACGGATTAGCACCAAAATGTAACGATAGCTATCTAAGTGATGAAGTTTTCTCTTAGTATGGCTATCGTTTTCGTATGGCCTTTCCTCTTTGTACCTGTACAACACTCAAACTTCTCACCCATACTGTACTTGGTCCTTCCTCCGAACGACAAGGAATTCACCCCTGTATGTAACTTTGTCTTTCCTCTGTACAACAAGGTCCTCACAGTCGTATGGCAAGGTGCACCTGTATGGAAAGGTGCACCTGTATGGAGCCTTGAATTAGTTTGTCCAACTTTGAATGGATGCTTCCATCTATAGCACAAGTTGCAAGCAGGTCCCAGATGGCGGATACTCCATATGTCTCACAATATTTACTAATGAAGACTCAGTGATGAATAAGTCTGTGTGATCTAGAGTAGATGCTCACCGATTAGAGTTGGCAAGCTATATATATATATTTCCAATATGTAGTTGAATATGTTTGAGAATGTAGTGTGCGGTCTTCTTGCAATTCGCTGATATGGTAGACGCTAATCTTAGACTATCACACGATATTACTAGCTCCTTGTATGGATCAGTGTTGTCTAGGATTCAAGCAATCTGCAAATCCCAATTATATCATTCAAAGATATTGATATGTTACGAAACTATGTATAATTAAGACAACATAGACTAATGCAGTATTAAGTCTTCAGATTGAACCCGCAGACTGAATTATTGGCTCAAGAAATCGCTTTCAGATGATGGCATTCAAGAAAAAAATATATTTCAAGAACCTTACAATTTTGTCTCTAAAAGAGACTACACAAAATTGTGCAAATGAGCAAACTAGGGTGGTTGCTAACCACCGAAACTACGATTACAAACTAGGGAGAGTCTTCCACCTCCAAAGCTTCAGGTGAGAAATCCAATCCCCAATTCCAACTAGAATTGCAAATACAAAGAGATGAAATAATTGGTCGATGATCAACACGACCCCCAACTACCCCCTTATAAAGACCTCGAAAAAGAGTCTAGAACATTACAATAGGCCAAGTCGACATTGCTTTATTATTTTATTATTATTTTGACCCTTTTTATTTTATAATTATATTAATTAAAGAAGTCCTTATTTAAATTTAGGACCACTTAAATAATTAACTTAATTAAATTACATCCAAATTGGGGACATTACAGTTGGTATCAGAGTTAGTGATCTTGCCAGCCTGTTGGGGAGTTTCAAAATTGGATTGAAACATGGCACCTAGTATTGGATAGTGGGAATTTGGCGAGTTGCTCCCGAACTCTGTGCATGGCATCATTTATATCAGGGTGGAGCAGCGGACGCTTATGGAGATTTCCACAGTATTGAATCTAGAAGGTTTAATGAGGTGGTGCTCGTGGTCACGATACGGCATCAAGCTTTCACCAGATTTGGTTATTGGAGTTTGCACTTGGTTTGGGATCCTAGAGCTTGTCAATGGATAGTTTAGAATTGCTTGAGGGCAAACAATTTGTGGGTCAAGAGGACTATAATATCCCCAATTTGGATATGATTTAATTAAGTTAATTAGTTAAGTGGTCCTAAATTTAAATAAGGACTTCTTTAATTAATTAATTTAATTATAAAATAAAAAGGGCCAAAATAATAAAATAATAGAGCAATGTCGACCTAGCCTATTGTAATGTTCTAGGCTCTTCTTGGAGATCTTTATAAGGGGGTAGTTGGGCATTGTGTTGATCATCAATCAGTTATTTCATCTCTTTGTATTTGCAATTCTAGTTGGAATTGGGAAGTGGATTCCTTGTTTGCAATTTTGGAGGTGGAAGACCCTCCCTAGTCTATAATCACAGCTTTAGTGGTTAGCAGCCACCCTAGTCTATAATCGCAGCTTTAGTGGTCAGCAGCCACCCTAGTCTGTTCATTTGCACGATTTTGTCAAGTCTCTTTCAGAGACAAAATTGTAAGGTTCCTGAAATATATCGTATTCTTGAATGCCATCATTTGGAAGCGATTTCTTGAGCCAATAATTCTGTCTAAGGTTTCAATCTGAAGATTTAACATTACATCACACTATTTGAGACCAGCCTGCAAATTGCGATATAAAGTACCAAACGGAAACATCTATTTTGAGTTGGATAAACTGATTCAAGGCTCCATACGAGTGCACCTAGCCGTACAGGTGTGAAGACCTAGCCATATAGAAGTGAGGATAAAGTGAGGTATGGGGATGAAGACCTTGCCGTACGAAGGAAACACCAAGTATTGTATGGGTGAGAAGTTTGAGTGCCATGCGGGTTCAAAGAGGAAGGGTCGTACAGAAACCATAACCGTACTAAGAGCAAACTTCATACTTGTCGGATTTGGTACATTACATCTACTGTTTCAGCTTCATTGAAACAAGCCAATCATTAGACAGAGTCCAACCTTTCTTCATGGAGAAACTTGATGGTAGTGTAGTCCAACACAGCAAAGAAACCATTGAATTGTAGACATCATTTCACAGAAATTTGAAATGTTCCGTGCCAGTGTCAGTGAATTTGGACTCAAAAAAACCTTCACCGAAGACAAAGTTCGATTCTACATCTGGAGGGGCTTGACATTAAAGCAGAATAAGCACCTTGCAAGAATGAGAAGCAATCTTAATGAAGCAGAATGAAGCAGGTGGGCATTTGGATGTTTCAATGACCAAAACATTGTAACGACTATGGTAGACTAAAAACATTTAAAGCTGACTAAAACACAGAGTTCCTGAAAAATACCAACTCAACCAACGACCCTGAACACTCCTATAAATCCTTGGAACAAACACTAGTGAAGCAGAAACAAATTTATGGTAAGAAGAGACCTAAATTTCACATCTTCAATTCAATTTTTTCAATACTTTTATTAAAAGAACTGTATGACAATTTTTATATCCATTAATTTCAGATCAAAAACTTGAAAAACCAAGCTGAATTAATACTGCTAATTTCAAATTTTGCATGACTAAAAAAAATAGACAAATTGTACCAAATAACCCACCTAAATGAAGTGGGGAACAAAAAGCAAAATTCAAAATCAAAATCCAGAATTTGATTTATCTACGCACTTTGTAGATCTTTGTTGTTGCCTGTAATCGTTTTTCTAGGTTAGGGTTTGCATGATCTGAATCTACAGATGTTAAGGGAACGCACAATTTCACCATCAATTTATTCGATGCCATGATTTCTGTTTTTATTTGTGATGAATCCTCGCAGGAGGAGGATGACGCTCACAATCGCCCCGCATAAGTTGAAACGGCTGCGAATTGTTCCAAATCTTTCAGACTATGGAAGATCCCCATTCAACGTGTTAGAATGTTTGTGATTTTAGAGAGAAAGAAGCCAAAACTTCGGAAGAAATTCAAGAAAAATGTGAGAATCTATGCAATTTAAGCGACAGAGACGCAAAATCTTCACGGAGGATGGAAAAGACTTTCACCATCTAGGGTGCGGTAAAACGAGGAAAGCATTCAGAACCTTTCCTTGCTAGAATCAAATGAAACAACAGAAATAAAATTAAAAGGAGCTTACCTCAAAAGCCTTCCGAAATTGTCTGAGACGAGAAAAAATGGGCAGAGTTCACTTTAATTCAGTTTATCAAATATGAACTGAAATGGAAAAAAGATGGAAGGAAGATGAACTACTTTTCTTAGATTTTATAGAAATTGGCTTCCTTTAATATAAAAGGAGTTAACGAGGATTATTGGCTAGTGGAAAAGCCTATTATTATAAATACAGTCACGAAATTCTAATTCAATTTTCATAAGAATTTCTTTCAATTGTTGAAAATAAACTAGAGTCGCATGTTCTTGTGCATGCAAGTCCATAGAAAATTAGATTTTCAAAAATACAAGATACAATTGAAAAGAAAAATAAACCAAAAAAATCAATTACCTTCAGATTATGCAAAACTGTTGAAAATAACAAATGGAAAATAGTGAAAAAATGAGAATGGTTGCCTTTATTTTTTCACAGCAAAGCTCCCTCAACCTATAAGCTAAAAAATTAATATATAGTATATTTAATCACTCAATTTATATAATAAAAATTATTTTTTAATATGTATTTCTATTGTTTTAATTCCATTTAAATCCTACTTTATCTCTTCTAAATAATTGTTTTAAGTAATATACATAAAACAATTATGTATATTAGAAACAAATGTTTGTACTATAAATCCTTAAAAAACTAAGCTTCCTCTTTTATAATTATTTTTCTCAAAAAGAACTTTAAGTTAAGTTCTGATTACTGGAAAAATAGGTTTTGAAGGGACCCGAAACCCTTTACAACTTAAGTATCAAAAGATCGGAAATATAAAACATAGATAACATTAAAGACAAGCAACAACGAACTGCCCATACTAGGGGCTACAAAGCTGACAACACAGCAAAAGACCAGCCAAAAAGACAACAAAAAAACCAACAGGAGCACCAGTTTAAACATCCACATCCAAAGTCTGAGCTTTTTCATCCAGCGTTTTGTCCATCTTTGCCTGGATGTTATCCATTCTGCCAATGACACTTTTCAGTTCATCCAGATTGCTCTTGATCTTAGGAGAACTTTAAGATAAGTTTGTATCATAGATTTTTACAATAAGTTTTTAAAAAAATCAACTCTAAAAATTTAAATTATTTATTAAATAGTTTATTTTATTCAAATATTTTATCTCAAATTAGTTACTTAAAAACATACTTTCTAATTTTGTAACAGAAATTTCTATTACAAGTCTTTAAAAAAATGAAAAAACATTATTTATCTTAATACTTATTAATTTATTAACTTTAATCATACTTCTAATTTGAAATAGATTTCTATTATACTCTTTCTATTTGACAATGCATTAGACAGTTAAACCAAAACAAAATATTTTAATTGTAATTATTATAAAGATTTTTAGATTTCTTTTATGCTTTGTTCTACAAACATAAAAAAAAATATGTAGTTAAACTTTTTATTTGCCTTCAAAAAAGTTTAAGAGTACTTCTAATTAAAAACTTTAAAATGCCCAAGAAAAACTTGCATTTCACTCATCTCTCCATGCCTTTAACATACACATACAAGTCAATTTTGTTTATAGCAAATTGATAAATCTTTATTCCAAATTCATGTGATTATATATGATTACACACAATTATACCGCAAGTTGTTATTGATAACGAAATATGCTATATGAAAGTAGTTGATTAATTAGTGTGTACTTTAGGAAAATTATCATCTGTGTATCATCTCCTACTAACACGTGTCTTAAACTTGAAAATATAAAATAACTACTTTGTCAGGATAAACAATATTCGGAGTTAAATATGTAGTTTGCTAACTTCCAATAGTTAGATTATAAATATAAACATTTTTTCAGTAAACTTGAATATTTAATCTCCATCATTTAATGGAATCTCCAAACAAATGATCATGAAGCGTTATTTTGCAACCACACCCAAGCCACACCAATGTATACATGGACTTGACATAATGGTCATCTACGCATGCACAAGCAGGTAAAAATCTTAGCATAATGAATAGAGATTACACCACATGCAGGAGTCTCTGTAATTCTTTTTTTGAAACCATAAATGTCCATGTTGAAGAAATGGAGAAAAATTGGAGTAGAGGAGAAAAGGCGCAAGAAAGAGAAATACATGGCTAATGAAAGGAATGCACAATCACACAATGCAAACCCCAAAAGTGAGCAATTAATTAGTATTAGTTTCTCAAACCAAAACTAAAATTTGTGAAAGCAAGTTAACTTTAAGAATGGAAATACACAAATAGTTATGAAACTACCTTGCACAACAACCTTGTAAAACAAATGAAGAGAATGAGATGGTTGGAGAGATTTGGGGATAAGATCCAATATTGGCACTCCATTAAGCATGAATATCAAACAATCAAAATACAAAAACATAGAAGAAAAGATTATTAGAAACATTCATGCATCACTTTCATTGCTCTCATTCTAGACCATGCACATACAATTATAAAAATAGATATACATGTATGGATAATTAGGGAAGCATAAAAAAAGAATGTCTTTATAATTATAATTTTTTTTAAACATGCTCAAAATGATTATTGAAATAATAGAAAAAACATGCAAAAGTGTTGAAGAAATTATCAAATATGGATGAGAAAAAATAGAAATTTGTTAGAGATTTATAAGATTGAAAAAATAATCATAAAATAGTGAAAAAATGGGAAGGCCTGACAATTTTCCAATAACTTTATTTTGTTTTCCAAGAGCAAAGCTCCCACAAATAGTCTGTCAACTAAATAATAGGGAACTCACATATCTCTTGACAAATGTATATTAGCAGTTGCACATTTTTGGATGCGAACTCTAATAAGAAGTATGTGCAAGAAGAAGGGGAATAAGAGTGAATATTTGTAATCATAGAGACATGTGTAGTATTTTATTAATAAATGTTATAATAACGTTTATGTACATTTTTTACATTTTTTAAATATATTTTTATGGGAACAATATTTTTATCTTATTAAAGTTTTATAGAGTTTATAAAAGAAGTCCTTGTAAAAAAATTATTTAAAATGTCAATATTATTAACACTATAGTCTCTATTAATTAGTTTATCATAAAATACCTTAAATAAGGAATTAACATATGAATTTAGTTAATACCAATTTACAACAACATTTTAAAGTTATTTTGTGATAGAGTGAATAATTAAAGGTATGGTAAATTACTTATAATTATGTTGACATGTAAAAAAGAAGTGTGAAATATTGGATTATTTATAAGCGAGAAAAATCACAATACAATATTTGTGTATTCCTATAGTTTCTAATTTTTAGAGAGACATGGATTAGTGCAGACATATACTTGAAAAAAAAAATAGTATATATCTAATTAAAATTTTGTATTTACTTTTACAATGTTAAATATATTTAAAGATTAATTGATATAAAGGATTTTTTTTTTAAATGTTAGATTTCACATTATAAAATAAAAGATTAATATTAAATCTTAATATTTTTTGCAGTCATATTGAAACATATAATATAAACATACTTTTAACATAGAAGTTGTTGAAAATCTATATTCTTATGCATTATCAAATAAAGAAACACATTTAAAATGAAGCTTTGACATTAGTACCTTGTTTTATTTAGGATTATATAGAGCCATATATCAATTAGTATATATCTAATTAAGTTTTGTATTTACATTTTACATTGTTAAATATAAATATACTTTTAACATAGAAGTTGTTGAAAAACTATATTGTTATGCATAGACAAATGAAGAATAACATTTAAAATGAAGTTTTAACATTAGTATCTTGTATTATTTGGCATTATATAAAAATATATATCATGAATAATTTGTATATATCTAATATAAATGTTATATTTATATCTTATATTTATTTTTTTGATCGGTAAAAGGTCGAAGCCAATAATTTTATTAATCATAAAATTGACGATACAAGATACCCCACTCAGTGCAAGCGCTGGTAGGAAAGAGCAGGGCTGAGAAAACCTCCAGCCTTGCCTGGGACCGTAGTCCAGATTCTGATACATAATAATTTAGGAGGGCATACCCTCCAAGACCATATCCATGATAGTTATATATTACAAATTCCGTAAGAAGCTATTCTATATCTTGTCTAAAGTGATTCTCGAATTGTTATATGCTTGTCCATTCAGCGAGGTTGGAAGACCTTCCTTCTAGGTTTTGCACTTTTTGTTTTTGTTTGATTCCTTTCTTATGATGCCATTCTTGATTACTTTTGTGTAAAGCATGGTGTCTGATACAAGGACCACTTCCACAATCATTATCCCGCCCGAATGTTAGCTCCTCAAAATGTCTCTTGAACCTTTATTACCTGAAATACCTTAACTTCTAGCTAAAATCCTTATTAGTATATTTATAATATTATTTGTTACTAATAAAAAATTCTATGGAGTACTGGTAAGATAATACTTGTCTATTGGAGCCTTTTTTTAGAATTATTTTCTTAAAAGAAAATACCTGTGCCTGTACCACCCGGTTATATGCGTATTGTGAATCTAGCTGATCTTATTCCTGGATTATATCTTATAAGACTAACATCATACTCTTATGAAAGGTACACTACTTTGGATACCAAATTTTAAACCTGTGATAATCCCATATCCTATTCTTTAAAAGAAACCTAAACAAGACATGATATTAATCCTGCTAATAAAATATGAATTATCCACTTTAGCTAACTTGACTGAATCTGCCAATATATATATATATTGACTTCAAGATAACAGATTACCATGGTATTCAAATTTGCATCTAAGCTATATCCTGAAGCTAAAACATATTGCTAAGAAGAATAGTGTGAAGTTATAATAGAGGCTACTAGTCTCAAACTTTGGTTTTAAAGGACCATTATGAAATCCATTTGTCATGGAGTTACAGTCTATCATTATCCTACTAAAATGGAATATCTCTGAGTAATAGAGCAAGTAACATTTGTTTCAATATGCAATTTACTTAATTAGTCCATCTCTGTTTCACAAATCATTAAATGGGAGATGTATATAGCTAGCCCTGCTGCCACATATTCATGGAATCAAATTACGCATTCTATCTGCAAATATATACAGCTACTCATTGACCACATATATACTAAAGCCTAGCTATATTAAGTATAGCTATGTTGAGACATTTGTCATATACCTGCATTCAAGCTATCAAGTCAATGTAAAAGTGTAAATTTAGTCCTAATTAGAATGTAATTGGTATTAAAATTGTAATGATAACATTAGTACCAAATCCTTAAATCTTATCTAGATAATGCTTGGATAAATCTATTGACATTATGGTCAGTAGTAATATTTGAAACATTGATCGACAAATGTTTTTTCCCTAAAACCAGTAATACCAAATGTTCTCAACTAGTTTGCAGTTTTGCTTTAGTTAGTTATATCAAACAATTACCTGGAGGGTATATGAGTCCTCTGGTTAATTCCTTAACATTACATCATTGCTACCTCACTACTCGAGATTTAGAATGGGGGGAATACTTGAGGCTAAGAAAATACAAGCTACCAGAGTCTTATATAGGAGAAAACTTCACAAAAAAAGTTCCACACTTCCTCTATTAGTCCCTTGCTTGTGTTTCTGAACCTTTTGAATCAAGGAGCCACTTTTTCTTTTTCTTGCAATGGTTCCCTTATTCCAACCACATTTCTACTAGGTTGTCTGACTCAAAGTTCGAGAAGCATTCCATATCTACATCTCCTACCTGCATCCAGATGCCAATACTCATAGAACCAATTTTCCATCAAGGGCTTCCTAATATGCATATAATTTAACAAGTTGTCCACATTTCTTTTGATAATGGGTTCTCTTTCCCTGAATGCATTAATATCGTCGGTTACTATGATTGGGGTAGAAGGGATAAGATTCCCCTTGATAGAAGTCATATCATAGAACCGAGGCCTTGCTATTGTAAAATCCTCTTTGATATTTTGGAGGACCTTATCCAGATTACCAAGAAACCTTCGTTTGAAGATTATGTAGCAAAGTCTCCTAATTTTATGTTTCTTTGTACCCCAGTAGAAGGTAACTGCTAAAAACATGGAAGAGATGTCAAAGTGAACTCTATACCTATCCTCATTACTCAAAAATTCTTGACCTAAGATATGAAGGACTGCTCTAAGGATGAGGGTGTGATTGTCCAACATAACCTTCTTAAGATGTTTTGTCATTATTCTCCCTTCAAAATCCAGTTGGCTCCTATTGCAGATCAGTTTAATTGGGGTATCCATGTTATTGAACGCTAAAGGGATATCTTAGGTTGTAGTTCAGGGTTAATATTGGAATTTATAAATGAGAGAGGGAGCTACTTTTATAAGTAGTTATTTGTTAAATGATAGTGACAAGACGATTGGAGTCCTCGGGCTATTCAAGTTTTCATTACAAATATTGTTTGAGTTTCTATAATATCAAGAGGAAGTCAAGGGGTTATTACTACTAAATTGGGTTTTATTTAAATTTACATCCCATTGTTACTTTTAAATTTTATTTAAGATTTGTTCAGAGTTAGAAATTCAAGCAGGGGAGTTAGGGCTAGCAATGATCTAGGGGTTGAGTAGTGATTTAAGGAAGGGGCATTCATGAAACCACTTATTTGCTTAATCTAAAATATTCTAAAAAGATCTGAGAAAAATTAAAACTATCCTACAAATAGAATGACTACTTTAAAAAGAATCCCAACCAAATTGAACAAAAGGTTTTAAACTGAAATTAATAAAGATATTTTTATCTTATATTGTTAAATATATTTAAAGCTAAATGAATATAAAAGAATTAAATATAAAATATTAGATATCACATTTTAAAATTAAGCATTAATATCATAAACTAATATTATTTGCAATCATATTGAAACATATAATATAAGCATACTTTTAACATACAAGTTGTTGAAAATTTATGTTGTTATGCATAAACGGATGAAGAATCACATTTTAAAATGAAGCTTTAAAGAACTAAACATGATGATGTGTGTTACACAAACATGTAACAAATATTGATGAGCATAACATCTACATAGAATGATAAAGATGTAAACGTGGAATAACATGTTACCAATGTAGTTTACATGTCTAATAGAGCTATTACAAGTATTAATGTCTGATAAAAATCTCTTCTATGTTTGCTTTCACATTATGAGATGAAGTCATATAAACAGGACACTGTGTTATACACTTTGCATTATTTCAATAAATTTGTATTAACAACAATATAATTTGTCAAACTAGTGTACTAAAAAGGCATGAATCAGAACAACTTACAAGTTGAAAAGAATTGTAAATTAATTTAAGCTAGATTCGATAGGAAAGAAGACTACCTTATGATGCAAGAAGTAGTTGAAAATACTAAACATAAAAGTCTATAACATTTTAATAGATGTTATAAGCATCTATAATGTAGAAATTTGAGTATCAAATTCAAAATTTGATGTGGTATTGGTATTATGCATGAGGTGTGTTATGTAAATGTCAAATTCGAAGCAGTTGCAGCTTCAATGAAAGTTGTATCGAGGCTCTCCAAGCCTTTGGCTACATCTTCCATCAAAGGCGGTTGTCTTAATGAGTTACTAGTGGAAATAAAATGGACATGAATAAGAGAAAGTAGTCATTTATTGTTGTGCATGTTTTCATCCACATCGGTTAATAATTCACTATCAACAATAACTGCCTATCTTTTTAGAAAAGCCAATATCACCTAATTTTCCAAACTCAGGTCTCCCACAAACATGTCACCAATTGAGCACTTGCTTGTTCCATAGCTATTAACATTTCCCTTCATGCAAATTCTCGCACCCAATGCATACTCTACATTCAATTTTTTAAAAAGGAATAATTAAAAAAATAATAAAAGTAATGGTAGTGTCAATAATAAGATAACTCAAAAATGTTACCTAGAGAAATATAGCCTATGGACTATATGTGCTAATGTTGTTTCAATCAATGAATACGAGTTTGGAATAGCAATTAAATGAGATATACCAAAATCGGTCACAAGGAATGTCATGTTAGTAGCCAAGACCACAATGCTAAGTACAGTCATATTGGTATCTAAAAGGAAACAAGTATGAGAACAAGCAAAAAGATTTAGAAAACAAAAAAACATTATGAATATATGTTGTTGGTTATCTAAAATACTTTCTTTAATGAATTTGTGTGTCTTGCAATAACAAGTGCAAGTGCACTTGTCGTAGAGATAGCTAGTGGTATGATCCATGGATAGAGTATGCATAGTGTTAGTTTGAAAGGAACAAGATCTTAAAACATGTGATGTGTAGCATTCATTGATTAGTAAGTGATTAATGTTAGAAGATGGTTGTAAATCTTTCCTCCATACCTTGAGAAAAAAATGTTGAGCATTTTGATATTACTTATATTTGTTGGCACTATATTGTGGAGAGTATGACGAATGAAGGCACTATGGTAACTAGTAAAGAATGCATCACAACATAAGGGTTTGTGAAATTTTGGAGGACTACTCAAAGTAATAGGGAAGAATGACAAAGAATGTGATAATCATGTGACAATCTGATATTACAATTAGTAATCACCCTAAATTAGTCAAGATCTTATTTATAAGTATTGCGAAGATATTGCCTTGCATTAGGTTGGTCGTCATCACAAAAGGAGAGCTTTAAAGTAAACAATGGTTCTCATATTTTATTGACATTATCTTGTGTATTGTATTTGTAATGGTCTAGAAAGGAACACATTTGGAGAGGCGTTGTTTGCTTCAAAGATCTACTTTATCATAGTGATTTTCTTGGGGAAGCAAAATACCTAGTAGAAAGTTGATACCATATGCGACCCACTTATTATGTACCTCTTCCTAATAAATATTGTACTTCGCAAGGAGAAATTTAGATTAGTATCAGCAAGGGGGAAAGTGTAGACTAAAGGAAATTTGTTAAAACAAAATGAGAAAATGTTAAGGTCAAGTAATAATTGATAAGTTATTGTAATTCTGGTGCATGAACTCCAAAATTCAAGTAGAATTCAAACATGAATAGGTGGCAAAGAAGTATTGTGAAGATATGGCCTTGCATTAGGTTGGTCAATGTCACAAAGCAAAGATTTAAAGCAAACAATGGCTCTCATATTTTATTGACATTATATTGTACGCTATACTTGTAATGGCCTTATAGGGAACACACTTGGAGAGGCATCCTTCACTTTAATGATCTACTTTATCACAACGATGTTCTTGGGGAAGCAAAATACCGAGCAGTCAGTTGATACCATATACGACACACTTTGTGCCTCTATCTAATGAAGACTGTACTCTACAAGGAGAAAGTCATATTAATATTTGCAAGGAGAAAGTGAAATCCAAAGAAAATTTTGGAAAAAAAAAGGGAAAATATTAATGTTGAGAAATAATTAATAATTTATTGTAAGTGTAGTGTATGGACTTCAAAAATCAAGTAGAGGTCAAACGTCAATGGGAAGTAGAGAGCAATTCCATGTGTATGTGTTGAAATAGAACCTACAAGAAAATAAATACAAGGAGAGAAAGAAACATGTGAAAGTAAAATGTGGTTATTAACTACCAATTATTGTGGTTTTATTACTGTATATGGATGAATGGTGAAGTGAGAGAGCATGGTCAAGGGAGATTATGTATTAACTCAAATGGAAGATGTGGAGCATGTTAATATGTAATGGTAAAAAACCTAATCTACATTAAAGGCACCTACACTTTCGAAGCTTTGATTGTATTCCAAGAAGCATACATACCCATCATATTCATATCTATGTTCGATATGTAGTTTTATTTTTGTTAGGTTTTGGTGTAGTTGTTTGTGAAAGCTTAAACTTTCGACCGCATAAGTTGCATTCAAACAACTCTTCATCGTTGCACACCAACTCGGGTGGCTTGGGAAGGTCCTATTCTATGGACTCAAAACAATTTAATGGTAAATTTATGGTTGGTGAAGAATATTGTTAGTTTTTCTACACGAATGGTGTTTTTTTTCCCTCTTGTGTTTCATTTTTTCGTGTGAAGTTGCTACAAATATATTGTAGATATGAAAATCAAAATAGATTTTTTTGCAAATAATGAATAAAACATACTTATTATGATCATTTTCTATGCATAAACATAAATTTAGGGTCAATGAATGGAAAATGGGTCTATTAAACAAACAAGTATCCAAACAGAGGTGTTGTAGCATATGCTAGCTAGTAGTTGACGATGTGCATTTAATGGAATGCAATAGTTTTTCCCCTGGCTGGAATGGACTTAGGTTTATAACTATCTTGGAGATAGAGGAAATAAATGTACAAACCTATTTTTTGGAGGTAGTTAAAAGGGGGAGAGGAAAAGAGAAGTGTGAAATAGAAGCAACATAATTATAGAGTAAAGAGGCATCATAAAAATGTGAAATAACATTATTTTGGGGTTCCCAACTGATAGTTTTTAGTAGGAATGATATACACTTTAGTTTGAAATATTGTAATAAATTTCATGATTTGGTATTTCTTAGCTTTAAGTAATATTTGGTTCATGTGATGATACATTCAAAAACCCTTGTTAGAAAAATGAATAATAGTTAAAGCCACACAAAAAAACAAAAGGATGTCAAGGCATGTTCTAGACTGCTTGAATAAATCATGACTTTATTATTTTTGTAGCATGTTGTAGTGTTTTAGTATAATAAAAAGAATTGAGAGTCATAAAGTTAAGCATGCTTACAGTAGAGAATATGATGTCATTTAAATAAAAAAATAAGTGTAGAAGTGGGGCAATATTTTTTGCTATATTTAATAAATGGAGAAAGCTTAAGCAAAAGGAGCAAATAATAACCCATATTTTATTACATAGTTTAGAATTAGAACTATGAGTAGGTCTCCAATAGGTAGGAAGTTGATGCAATGGGATAAAGTGTTAATAAAACATGGATGTTTCATGTTGGTTGGGCTACAAAAAAACATGGAGAGATTAATGTAACACAAGATCTGAAAGGTGGTTTATAACAAAATGACAACAGTTGAAAAGGAAGTGATTAGCAAAAAGGTGAGTACGAGATGGAAGATGCCCATTTAATTCTAAGTTGATTGTTCATGATCAAGTTACAAGTGACTTTAGATTTAAGAGTGCCAAATAATTACTTTCACCGTGGTAATTGCAAGTTATTTAAGTCCTCATTATTTATAGATCAAATTTACAAGATGAAATGACAGTTATGCGAATGAGTTTTGTATTATGGATGTTGTTAATTGTAAAATAAAGTATGAGCAATATTATAGTGATGTTCTCCTTATTTGTTATGCTCTTAACTTGGTGTGTGTGTGTGTGTGTGTACTATAGCAACTCGTCATGATTTGTAGAATCTTTAACATCTTGCTGAGTTCTAATTATGGTCATGCACAAATAAAGTGGAAGCTCGATAAGACTGGAAAATTTTTGTAAACCATCAGCAACTTTTTCCCTATCTTCAAAATTCCAATTATTGTCTTGCATAGATAATTTTGAATTCTAACATGGTTGGAAAAAGTTTTCAAATAAAGTTTTCATGTGGTGGTAATGTGTCCTTTGGTGAGTGCTCCAATGTTGGGGGTCCATATGAGATGGACAGGAAATGGGATGGTTTGTATCTATTTGTCATTAATGTGCATTTAATACATTATACCATTTGCATCATTGGTGGCTATGGCAATGGTTTCGTGGCTTAAAAATAAAAAATGGTAGATATGAAATGTTGACAAAAGGAAAACAAGAGGAATGTATATAAATTTAAAACTATATATGTTACCTTTTCAAAGATAATGCGAGAGAAGTTATTTGAGGTTCAAGAGAAAACATATTTGTGAGCCAAACATTCATAGCAGTAGGAATTCTTAATATTTGAATCAAAGATTGATATTAGAAGTTGCAAGAAACATGCAATTTGAAAGTTGTACGAAAATGTTGCAGGGGGTGCTATGTAAGGGACTTATAGGGGCACTAAGGCAAGCAATACACTAACATGACCAAAAATAACTAAAGTATATCCCAAGCACCTAGACCATGGAGGCTTCCTTCGCCTTCCAGGCTGCCTATATACTCGTATCCATGGGATCAAGGCACCTGGGATCCGTACTCAATTTATGATATGTAGTTTTGTTTTGTCTATGTTTAAATGTACTTGTATTTGAAGGGGAATGTTTTTGGGGACAAGAGGGTATAAAATGTAGTAGTAGTAAGACATAACAAATATTTGGATCATAGGATTATATTTGCATATGAAATTCACGTAGATAGTGTGATGTTAGTGGGCAAAAAAAATTAAAAACAAGTTGCATAAAAGGTTGAAATTAGGTGCAAAAGTTACTTTGGAGCAAGAGAAACTCCCACATTTCTCACTTGTAAGCTGAAATTTAGAGTGTTCAGGGTGTAATGTTTGCTGTAGGAACAAAAATTGCAACCACCGAGTATAAAATAGGCACCTACTCTTGGCTCCATTCAACTTCATAACCAATTTTGTTAAATACAATTGTTAGTTTAAATGAAAAGCTTTGTAAGGACCTAGGGTCTGATAATTTACAAACATATGAAACACACACACCACATATTTATACATGTAACTACACAAGTTGTCAAATCAAAAGGGTTTTCATTATTTTCTTGCATTTCTTAAAAAACACCAAGCATGCATATAGCAACTATAAATGATTTGCAACAGCAAATGGGAACAAAACCATGAAGTCGTAGTATTGTCAAGAGTAGAGTGTTGCAATTGATAGTCACAGTTTGGTTTAGACGAGATAGTGTTGATTGTGTGTGTGTGTACACACACACACACACACACACACACACACACACACATATATATATATATATGTATATGTATATATATGTATGTATATATATATATATATATATATATATATATATATATATATATATATATATATATATATATATACATATATATATATGTATATATATATATGTATATATATGTATATGTATATATATGTATATATATATATATGTATATATATATATATGTATATATATATATATGTATATATATATATATGTATATATATATATATGTATATGTATATATATGTATATATATATATCTATATATATCTATATCTATATATATCTATATAT